>VYZM01021681.1:774112-829319 GCA_013398915.1 Dromas ardeola
GGGGCCGGCCAGACCCTTCCGTCGGCGGGTGCCGAGCCGAGGCCGCCGCCATGAGCAAGATTTCCAAGTTCTTCAAGGGGGGCGGCTCGGCCGCCTCCAAGCGCCGCGGGGGACCCTCGCCGCAGGAGGCGCTGGCCCGGCTGCGGGAGACGGAGGAGATGCTGAGCAAGAAGCAGGAGTACCTGGAGACGAGGATCGCGCGGGAGCTGGCGGCAGCCCGGCAGCACGGCACCAAGAACAAGCGAGGTGAGCCCTCGCTGGGCCCGGCCCCGGGGGCTCGGGGGCTTGCGAGGCTTGAAATCCCGGGGTAGTGGCCACTTCTGGTGCTCTGGGCCCTGCTGAGGATAGGGGGGGACTTGAGGTGTGCGGTGTGTTTCAGGGTTCGCCTGTGGACTCCCAGCAAGCGTCACCACGGTGTGTGCACGCTGGGACGCGATGGTGGCTTTGGGTCTTTGGCATCTGTTAGTGTTTAATGCCTCGTGGTTTCATTACGGCGGGCTGATAACAAGGCGCTTTATTCTTAACTGATTTAATGTCAGTGGTTCCCTGCATGATACTTTTATTCATGCTTTGCACTACAGTTGAAGTTGGATAAACGGTGCTGCAAAGTACTGTTCATCGTGGGTTGGGAATCGCAGGCTGGGTGTTGCTCGTTGGTTGTGCAGATAGCAGACGGGTTGACGAACATGAGGATCTCCTGTATATTCATGGATAAATTCACATTATCCTGGCTGTGAGGGTTGGAGAATATACTGCTGGCAACTGAGGAACAAAGTGATTCAGTGATTTGCCTCAAATCATGTAGGAAGTATGTGCTATCACTAAAGAAATGGATCATAATTCAGAGCATTAGTGACTACGGGTCTGGGCTGCTGTTAGCTGCAAAGGAGAGGGTACTAAGAGATAATAAGGTCTGGATCCTGCTTATACTGATGTCATCTCTGGGAAGCAAGTGACAGTAGCCAATGTCTTGGGGATGTACAGGCCTTTGAGGAACAAGTTAATTCCTTAAGTCACCTGGAGTCCTGTTTGTCTATTATGGGCTTTATTTTTCTTTAAATACTTCAAAACAGAAGCAAAACATTTTGAATTAAAGATTTGTGGCATAACAAGAAAGTAGGTCTTTCATCAGCTCTTTCTATTTCTGGATAACTTAAAAAGTTAATGCTATGTAACTTAGAATTCATGAGGAGTTGCAGGTTGAAGGTGTTTTGGTTAGCCCTTTAATGTGTATTTGTAATACTTTAGCATTTAATTATCATTAGCAAAAAGCATTTATTTAGAAAGGATTTAAAGGCATTGGTTGAGATGGGGCAGATTTGAAGTCGGAGGGAGTAAAGCCGGTGCCGCTCTGCGGCATGGGAGCTGTTGGGGTTGTCCCGATCCCAAACTTTCTGCTCCCCTGGCTTTAACTGGAGTGTCTGTCTTGTCACCTTGTGCAGGTACTGGAACCTGTTTGCTGGCACAGTGAGCTAGTTCAGGAAGGTGACCCAGCTGAAAACTAACTTGCTGTGGGATGGAGCAACCAGATGGCTTCTGGGTCTGGTGCCCTATGCAATTGCCTGTGTGACGGGGCTGACTCAAGAAAACAGGCCTGCTTCTGTGACTGTGACAATTCTTGTTTAGATCTGGACCCGCTGCTGTGGAACTTCATCCCAAGGCTGGACTTTAAGCTGGCATGGTTGCAGGAAGAAGCAATGCTTCCTGCCTCGCTCCTGCCCCCGTGCTGCTCCCTTCTCTCCTTGGCAGAGCTCCCTCAAGGGTGTGTTTCAGAAAGCTGGATGCAGCTGTAAGATGTTGTGGGGTTTTTTTTGGCTGGGTTATTTTTTTACCCAGGGTAGGTAGGTTAAGTTCCACTTACCCAGTTGAGTCTGCAGCTGCACAAGTGCTCAGGCACCTGCAAAGGAGAGGGTGGTGCACAGGCAGTAATGAGTACTTGCTGTTGGGAGAAGGTGGATCTGCTTCTCCCTTAACTTGGCTGGTTGATGCTGGTTCCAGGTGTTTGTCAAATGTTTCCAGGCCTTGTGCTTCAGGCATGCAGTGTTTGACATATGAAGCTTTTCTACCAGGTGTTTGTTTCCATGGCTATGCTCAGTGTGCCATTCCCCTGCTTTTATCTATGCCGTTGTTTGTGGAGTCGTGCTGCAAACTGGATTGTTGAGCGGATCATTGTTAAAAATAACTCCTTTTTATCCTGTCATTTGCTCAGGAACCTGCAGTTAAGGACAGTAAAGAGACAGGAGTAGGGCAAGAATTACAGAGTGGGAATTTTTTCATGCCAAAAATGGCTCTAAAGCCAAAATAGGGTAGTGTAGCTACAGTTAGAGGAGAAACAAGAGAAACTAACCTTGTTGTGCCTAAGTGCTTGAATGTAGCAGGCTAGTGAGTGAACTTAAATCCCCAAGAATACCCCTTCATTTGATACGTCAACTGCTTTGTGGTTTAATTGCTGTTGATTTACATAAAGCAGCGTATTCGCTGGTATACTGTACTATATAGTTCAGAGGAAATCTATTCTAACCAGCAGCTATTGTAGCGTTATGTAAGCATACGCACAAATGAGAGAATAAAAGTTTTAGTCTTTGTTGCCTTGTTAAAGTAAATGTTTCAAAGGGACCTTGTAGGTAATTTTTAATGTTGTATTTTCTTAATTGCGTCTGTGGAGAAGCCTGTGGAAACTAAAAAGCGAGTGTCCGAGACTGGAGCAAGATGTATCTAAGTATAGAATACATTTGATTTTTAGATGTGTGAGTCTGAGTCAGTTATGCTGACGCAAGAGAGAGCAGATTCAAGCACCAGCAATTTTTCATGAGTTCAGATGATTCTTGAATGGGTTCATGTGACATCAGTAGGCTTAAGTTGACTTAAAGGCTGTAACACATTAGCTATGCAAATAGATGTGAAGCATCACTTAAATATTTTTGGCTTCTCCTTTATGAAGTGAGTATCTCTGCAGTTCCTGTACCTAATCTGAAATTAGTTATGTTTTTGGGGTGATACATTTCCAGCATTTCCCATTAATATCTTACTGCAGCTAGACCACTTGAGGGTTTTCGAAACAGCGATGTATGTTGGAATTCCTCCTGCAGAGGTTATGTCATTATAAGCAGTATTTCTTTTCACAGTTAGCACCGCCTTTTAATTTCTCCCCATTCCAGATAATAAACTCGTGATTTCTTTGGGTATCTCTTGCTATCCTTTTGTGGGTATCTCAGTTTCAGCCAGTGCACAGCTACCAACTCCTTCTGCAAATTGGCCTTTCATCTTCGATATTTTGAGGGTCATACAAGAAAATTTAAAGGACAGAAATTGATACTGAATGTTTTAGAACTTTAAAAGTTTAAAAGGAAATGTGTTTTCTGAAGTGTACCTGTGCCTGTGAAAATAACATACACGTGAATGAGTGTTGTTTCAGCCTGGAATCTTTCACAGATCCTAAAAAATGTCTAAATGAAAAGAATTAAGTTAGAAGAAGCCATCCAGAATAGGATTAAATCTTAACCATAAAAAGACACATAGTGTTACTGAGAACAGAACCTGTATAGAAAGTTGGAATAACACATAGGGTTTTACGAGTAGATGCTGCTATGTTGCGTGGTACATTTGGGCAGCGCTTAGGTAGCTATGTGGCATTCCTTTTCCATGAGTTAGTTTGTAACCAGAAGGCTGTTGAAACCAAACAACAATGTAGTAGCTGTGTGTTAACCCGGACAGGGCTGTCATGCCTATGGCAGGGTGTATGACAGGTTGGGACTGAGGGTTTCTGGTGGGGAGATATGAGTAAGCCCTTAGTGCATCTTTGTTCTGTGAGTTACAGCTGTTGTTCTCTGATCTTCATGATCACGTTTCAGGTGTTTTGCCATGAACTGGAATGGCTATAACGAGTCAAGTGCATTATTGTTCTTGAATTAGCACCTCAGGTTTAACTGTATGTGGCTTCTCCCACAAGGTTTTAAGGATTATTAATGCTGATAATGAGTTTACTTAAGGTGGTATGATTTTTATGGCCTCAGCAGCATTTCTTTTCGTTGTCCCTGGTGTAAGAGAGATTGTAATCCATCAATTCCTTGCAGGACTGAAGTGGAGGTTTGTGAACTGTATCCAAGAATGAGATCCAGTATTTTCACTGTGGTGTTATATCTTCTGAAGAAACACTGTTTTCCTTCTTCACCAGTTTCTCCCTGGAAATTTTAAGGGTTACTAGACAATGCTTTTATTTCTACTTCAGAAGATGAGATCTTTAGTAATTCCTGTACTGATGGGTGTTGGTGGTGGGCTTGACAGGTAAAGTTGCTGTTATTGCTCTATTGTCTCTTTTCATTCTGATCTGTCATGAAACCGTGAGGAGCCTGCCACAACTCTATGTCACTACTTTTGTTCTTTCCTTTAGAAACCTGGATATTCAGTGTGACCAGTGGCATTGGAAAAGCGTCCTTCTGTTAATAACAGTAGCTCTTTAATATGCTTACTTAAACTGATATAGTAGTCTGCTGTTGTTCCAGCCACTTATCTTGAAAATAAAATAAAAATTCAGCTTAAAAGCAGTGATTCCTAATCTATGAGCTGTACCCTGCTTGCTGGACTCAGAAGTAGAGCACAGGAAACATGCTACAGCCCAGCCAACTGCTAACCACTTCATTATGAAATGCAGGAATTGAATCGGCTTCTTTGGAGCGTGACAGAGACAGTGTGTGAGATTGCTTTTTTCCTGGAGAAGTCCTCCACCTCTTCCTGGTTGAATTGGTATTAATTAGGCTTGCTTCCTCAGACTCTACCCCTGCGTAGGCTCTTCTCCCTGGGCCGATGGCCAACACCCTTTTTCAGTGCCATTCCTAGACCTTCAGTGAAGTAAGTTTATGTTCTTTGCTCAGTTTATTTATTTTTTTGATAGATATGTTATTCTTCAGTTTGGTTATTATAGTGCAGTAGCATTTTTGTGAAGCATTTCAATCTTGTAAGAGTTGCACACGAAATTTAAAATGCTTGTATGCACAGTAGAAAAGCACTTAAAGTTCATGATAGTCTGTAAAACACAGAACAATAGATTTCAAACAACAAGAAAATTCTCGTATCTTAGCTATAGGAGCTACTATTACAAAGCACTGTGCAATGAAGGGCATTCATTTAATATAAATGAGAAAAAGCATATAGCGTGGTGTGGGAATTATGCCTTGGTTGATAAGGAAGCAGTATGAATTGATTTCCTATGAAGTGCTTTGTTCTATAAGTCACTGGTAAAACTAAAGAGAATTAATAAAGATGATATGTTGCACTACAATAATTAGGAAAAGCTCTTTATGAATAGGTGAAGTCACACAGAGTCTAGCTTCTTCTGTGGTTTCTTAATTTGGGTGCGGTTTAATTAAATCTTAATACAGGAACCTTCAGGATTTTGAAAACAACTCCTTTGTGTGTAACTGAGGAAATCCATTTTCCCTCTGAGCAGCCAATAATAACAGTACCATTACAGAGCCTCATTTGTGAGAAAACACTGACTGGAAGTATTTCCCTGTGATAGCTACTTATTCCAGCTGAAGCCTTTCTGCATCAGCCAGTTAGTGCTCCTCAGTCCGCAGGGCGTTAAAGTCTTCTCTGGCACAGCTGGTGTTATGCTTAGTTTCATACCATTAAATTTACCTGGAATCTCTGATTTCCTAACCTAAGAATCCAGGATCAAATTTTGATTCAACTGGCGCTAAGAAAGGGAGTGGCTGGTGTCCTAATGCTACCAATAATAAGCATAAATAAGTAGGGAGATAATGAGTAGGTAAAAAGATAAATTGGCATTAAGTCAAACTGATGTATTTTGGAATTGCCAGTGAGAATTTTACAGTTCTTACCTTTGCCACTTGCATGACATCATCTGGGGTTCATGCATCCTTTTCAGAATATTCGGACCATGCCCCAAAACCTGGGAAAATCTTGAATTTGAATACTGGGATTAATCTGTTGTGATTGCGGTTTGCTGTCCTGAAACATTTTACTGCAGGTGCTAGAAGTCATTGTGTATCTCAGCCTGTATGAATGCTTGTCCTTGCACAGCTAATGATGAACAGCTTTGACCATGTTGATTCAAGCATTTGTCAACAAAGCACTAAATTTTTTAGTGTGTTGTTACACACCATAAAGCCGTGCCCCCTCCTTGGAGGGATCCTAGCTTCATGCGTACCCCAGGGTCAAGGTTCCGTGTTATTGCATGTGGGCAATTAATGTGAATAGGACAGCAACAGTAATCGCTGCTATCGTTTTCCTGAGTTTGGGGGGCTGCAGTTGCTTGCTGACTCTGAACCTGATATAAAAATTAAATGTAAGAGACAAGGGAAAGGACACAGGTATTAATAGCATTGAAAAAGCAATGGCTTAACTCAGTCTCTTTTGGTTTTGCTTGGTTTGGGGTTTTTTTTAGTGGTCTGTGTGGTTTTCTTTTGTTTGGTTGGTTTTTTTGCCTGGCACATGTGTAGTTTGGAAAGGACAGCGGTCAGGAAATGCTTGCGGCAAGATTGTGTGCGTTCCACACCCAGAGGCTGAGAGAAAGCCCTTTTCTCCTCCTCCTTGTCATGTGCATTTATTCTGGTAATGATTTACTCTGGGCAAAGTATGGTGCTTGTAACTTAGCAAATATAAAAGACTAATCTTAACCAATTTACAGCGATAATGGGGAGTAGCTGGATTTGGCTGTGGCTGTGTCTACAAAGTTCTGTATGTTTCCAAGTTTTACGGTTTAAAGATCATGCTTCTAAGTGATTGTAAGAAACAGATGCAGCTGAAAGCCAGAAAAATGTGAGTCCTCCTCTGTTCTAACCCACCTGCTCGGTTATGCCATGTGGGCTCTCCATTGCACTGGATAATTTCCACTGCTGAGACAAAGTTTAGAAGGCAGCACTGGTGGAGGCGTGGTTATCATGACAGATCTTCTTACTCTGTCTTCCTTAGTTTTTACTTATATTTTGCAAACTCTTCTTTCCTTTGTTTCTTTCCCCTGTTTCCTCCTTTCTGACTTCTCTCTGACATTTTTCTTTTCCCTCCCCATCTTCCCTGCCTTGCCTGTGTGCACAGGATGGAGTTCAAGATCTCCCGCAGTGGAGGAAGAAGCTGCTCTTCCCTGTGGTGCTAAAAGGAGTTAATCTAAAAGAGGCTTCCCAGCATGTTCATGCAACAGCATGTTGGTGATAAACAGGCTGCTGATCTGGTGTGGGCAAAGTTTGTCTCCCTACTAGTAAGGTAGGAGGGTGAGAATTATAAACCCTGCAGGTCAGCTTGGTGCTGAACTACTTGTCCTTGCATTTTGCTATGAAAATACACAGTGCACTTTACCTCCTCCCATTCCAGCTGCCTTACAAGCACTGAAGAGAAAAAAGAGATACGAGAAACAGTTGAGTCAAATTGATGGGACGCTTTCGACCATTGAGTTCCAGAGAGAGGCATTGGAAAACTCCCATACCAACACAGAAGTGCTCAAGAATATGGGTTATGCCGCACAAGCTATGAAAAAAGTGCATGAAAATATGTAAGTGCTTGCTAATAGCTTTCAAGTTGAGTTTACCAACCGCTTTCAAACTATTTAATTGCTACAGTCTATTGTATCAAGTCAGCCAGTTTTGACTTAATTTTTGGTTCAGGCATTTAATGTCAGGATTGCTGTTGGTGCTGTAGCGTTATATTTGGCAGAAAAGTATCTTTTCTTAACAGCAAGTGTAGAAGGAAGTCCAACTAACTAGAGAGATTTGTGTGGTACCTCTTTTTTTTTAAAGTCTGCCTTGGCAGTAGACAGTAGCCTCTGCCCTCAGTTTTTCCAGAAGAAAACTTAGTTGAAGAAACTAAGTGGACTCTCTTCATCAAAGTCTGTAAGAAGTATTGTGTGATTCAAAGTACTAATTAGACCTGAATTAAAGAGAGTGTAATTTTTTTTGTGTGTGTGTAGTATTTTTATATGTCCTATATTGTTTGATGAGGCGTTTTCCTGCCTGAATAAACAGAGTTAAATCAGAAAGGTTGTTCTGGGAGAAGTAAACAGGAACTGAAACAATAATGAAGTTAACAATAAGGCGAAACTTTTAAATGGGGTATAGGCCTGTTAAGTTCCTTTCAGTTCTGGTGAAAGCTTAACATCAAAAAGGTTCCATCTATAAAGATGCTAACCTGGGGAAGGAGATGGGATCTGCCCAGGGAATGTGACTGTTGTCTGGCAGAGGTATGGGAAGCCCAGAGAGGGAAAGAGACACAGACTGCTGCAGTTTGACTTTTGTTATAATCCCAAAGTGGAAGAAAATGGACTGGCCAAAACATGCAGAAGCTTGCCAAGAAACATTAAGGTGTAGGTGAGGGAAATTATTCCCTGTGGGTTCTGCTGTTTATACAGCCATGGGCGTAAAAAGAAAATAGAGTCTGTTCAACTTTTTCTGAGTCTCTTCCATAGGATTTGAATGATATATCTTTAAAAAATGTTTCCATGTTATCTTGCCAGGGACTTGAACAAAATTGATGATTTGATGCAAGATATCACTGAACAGCAAGATGTTGCCCAGGAAATTTCAGACGCTATTTCAAGCCGAGCCGGCCTTGGTGATGAGTTTGATGAGGTTAGTATTTAAGTAAAGCCTGTGAGTTTTAGCTGTTAAATGACTCCGTAGTTATTTAGTTGTGCAGTGGCTTGTTTCAGTGGTTTGTTTCTCAAAAGGTGTGGATGTGGAATTCCTTGATTCTGGCTTACACAATCTATGAAATTTTTATATTTTTTATATATATATATAAAAAAATAAATTAATAATATACATAATGTAATAAATAAAATTGTTATATATGTGAAACTATACAAATATTTGTATTTCTATTTAAGTTTTAAAAAGCCAATTTTAATTGCACTCCTGTACTTGTTACTCTCATTTGTACCGTGGAAGGAAGAGGTCACTAAAACATGTAATTTGTACAGCTGCAAATGGATGCTTGAAACATATAATTTTTTGTGCTCCAAACAGATAGCTGTTTGACTAAGTGCATGTTCCTATGCTATGAACAGGCTGCTGTTCACCATTCTGAATATTTCGACTACTTTTTTAAGGTCTTTTTGGTGCTTGGAGGTGCAGGTCCTTTCCCTGTTTTCCATATTTTCTACAGACATAGATACAGTAGGTAGAAGTAATTCCTCCTGGAGGCAATAAGGTTTCTTGAGCACTTTTCTTCTGAAACCCCCACAAGGCACTTAAGACCTTCTGAAAATTTGTTGCAGTAGCTTTCATCCAGTGTCCCTGGATTTGATTTTGGATATCTGAGCAGGACTTTACGTACTTCTGATCCAACCATGGCTGAGGGCTCAAGGGTCAAGTATATGCAAAATTCCTGTAATCTGTGGAATGCAGAGCTATGGATCAGGCTCGATATCACAACCAGTTTGGTTTTGTTTTTTAACTGTGTTTTAAAATGACCAAGCACTAGGGACCATTTTGAGAATGTCCTAAAGAATCAAACACTTCACTTCTTCCCCAACTAATTTGTTCCTACATGCCCAGATGGACAACAAAGAAAAATATATATGCCATATCGTATTTGCTTGACTGGGGGGGAAAGGGAATTTTCATTCAACAGCTATAATTTGTTGAAAATAATAATGATTCTTTGTATTTTGTTCCATTATCTGCTTTCCTATTTTTCCGCTTTGAAGCTAAATAGACTTTCAATAAACATTTAATCAATACTGGCACAAGGACTGGGATTTGGCCTGTATAAACTAGGTTTCAAACAGCTGAAAAACACTGCCATCCTGAACAGCTATACAGTGTTGCTTACTTTTCATCAGTGCTTAACTTTTAGGAGTCTAGACTTTGTAAGCATGTTGTAGATTGACCTGGAAGTTCCCAAGAGATACTAGTCTAAGTTGATAGGCTTGTTTTCTGTTCTGGGAAAACGTCACATGGAACATCATTGTACCAGCACCTGCCTTTACATAGGAGCATACTACTTTTAGCACTTGTCCAGTAACTGGGAACCCTGGTTTGCTTAGAAGTGCTAGAATCAATTACTTGGTTGCTGGGTTATGAGGTGATTTGTGTTGGAGCGTGATAATTAATTTTATATTTTTGAAGGACATTTTGACCACAAGCTTGTATTTCCTCTTCACGCATGTGTCATGGGCATAAGGAGATAATGGAAGCATTTAATTTCTACTGCTCCAGACAGACACAAAAAATAAGGGTTCTTTCTCCCTGAGTTGACATAGTGTATGTCATGAAGAATGCAAAAAAGCTTGGTCCTACTGAGTAGGATACCCACTGGGAGGGGTGACCCTTGCCTGGAGGCCTGTTTTTGATAATCAAATGCAAAATATGCCCATTCCAGTAGACAAAGCCTGGAACCTGAGAGTTCACATGGTATCTTCCATCTGCTCTCTTTTTTGGCCCAGGTTCAAGAAGAGAAAGGGGATTTGTTGTTGCTGTTGTAATACTCCACAGCCTAGTTGTAGAGCAATCCCTGAGTTGTGGGAAACGTAAGTTAAATCCATGCCTGCGGATTAGAAGTACTTAGAACTTGGGTCTCCCACTTCGAGAGCAGATGTTCTGGCCATCACACTGTTACGTTAGAAGTGTAGGGGTCATGATCACTGTTTCCTTCACTTTTTTTTTTTCTTGAGCCTGTTGTGGCTGACACACCTCTTAATTGTTTACTTGTTCAGCCGAGGTTGATAAGGACTAATTTGGTGTGGGAGAGTGTTAGATGACCATGTAGAGATCTTCAGAAATACCTGTTACCATTGACTTGACAGCAACTTGGATACTAACTTTGTAAGAAGCTTGTATTCACACCACTGCCTGAGGCACTTGAAAGTACAGATACACTTGCACCTCAGCTAAATGCTGAAGTTAGACATGGGGCCCCAACTTGCACATTTCTTTGAGAGATCAGCTGTCAATTGACCATCACCAGTTGTAGACCTGATGATGCTGAAATTTTTAGATAATATCCTAGTATTTGCACTGTGAACTAGGTTAGACAGACAAACTGTAGCCTTTTTTGGCCTTAAAAATATAAAAACATGAAAAAGTAAGCCTAAGAAGGCCTGTGGTGGCTACGTAATTATAATTTTAATTTCCACATTGGTGATAATGTGTAAGTGAGTAAGCAAAGCCCATTTCAATACCTAGTAGATCTCACTTTGCTACAGCCACTTTTTCTCCACCCACTTTTTCCCATTGTTTCTTTTTAAACCATTTTGTCAATGTGGCAAAAGTCCATTTCTCTACAAAGAGAGAATAAAATTTAAGCTAATATTTAGCTTCCTTTCTTTGGGAAACTCCAGCCAAGGAATAAGTCTTTGTCTCTTTAAAAAAGTGTTGTAGCCTCTTTATTTTTAGTGTTATACAGTGGGTTAGATCATCTGTCCAAATCAACTTCTGCAGCTAAAAGCCCAGGAGTGTTACGTGCTTCAAGAGTGAATAACAGGACCCAGGAGGACAGCTCTGATTCCAGTGCTACTTTGAAATGATATATAATCCTGGACTTGTGCGATAGGGCTGAAGCATGTTTTAATGACAGGCTACCTTATAATCTGTTTTCTTTTTAAAATGGGAGAAATTGCACATTAACATTAGAAACTGCTAAAGAGTACGGGCTCTAGACTTGGAACAAACCTGAGGAAAGCAGAGGGACCTTTCTTTTTGCCTATTTTTCTCTTTGCCTTTTTGACGAGTACTACACTGTTTTCTTTCTGATTTTATACCTTGTCCATTTCTAACTTCCATTGTCCGTCTTTCAACTTTCAATTAAGGTTTACTGTTATTGTCCACACTTAGTAAAAATTATACTTGTGATATGCTTTTTTTTATATATTTGTTTCCAGGTCTAAACTGTTTTTTCAGTAGTGCTTTGCTTCATGGTCGTTAAATGTGCCCTTGCCTGAGATCACTGTCAGGACAATGAATTTGTAAACGGTGTTTTGCTTGAATTTAGGATGAGTTGATGGCAGAATTAGAAGAACTGGAGCAAGAAGAATTGAACAAGGAAATGAGAGATGTCAGGCTGCCAAGTGTTCCGTCCACATCGCTGCCTTCTCGCCCTGGTAAACTGCTTGCCATTTTACACTTCTCATGATTAAGGCATGCTGTGAGTAGGAGGAGAGGAAGAGAGAGCTCCAGACATGTATTTAACTGTGTTTTAACTTTTAAAGTATTATAGGTTCCTTTTCCTATTTTAGTATCTATTTATCAGAAAAAGCAGAGTGGAATCCTGGTTTTCTGTATGAAAGCATTTAGGATCAAATTCTATGTAGATTTGGGGAGGCAAACTCGGGGAATTTGACCTTCCACATATAATAATGCATCTCCTACTGAAATGTAATGAGATCGCTGAGGAATGGGAAGACCTTTTTTCTCTTTTTGGCAATTAGATCCTTAGTCTTTTTTAATTAGAGTCTGACCTAGATTCAAAACGTTTGCGTCACAAAGATCCAGCTTTGTAGGTTAGTGGTTTGATATTTGCCACTGGTATTTTAATTAGAAACGAAGGAGGCAGCAGGAAGTACATGTGTTCAAAGAAATATTGTCATTCCTTTGCTTTCTTTCTACAGAACAGACTTATTCCTGGCATTAAGCAGTAGTCTTACTTTTCTGTAGTTCTACCCTGTTAATTTTGAGTTAAGCCAGAGGCAGTCAACTTTTACCTATATCTCTTACCATGTCCCTGTTGTCCTCTGTCAGCTGAAAGACTCGCTATGTATTAGTGCTAGTAAAAGTGTATAAATATTTGGTGGCAAGAGTGCACACACATGCTACAGGTTGTTTATGGTGCATTCTGCTGCAGAACAGGTTACCTAGACCAGCTCAGCTCAGAGACTCTTATGTGTGTTTTGGCAGTTGGCACTTAAAACCCTGAGAAGCAGTTTAAAATGTTCAAACTGGGATTATGGCCTCATCTACTTAAGTTAATTGCAGAACAGCTAGTGAAAAAAATGGATTTAGGAAAACCCAGTGCAAATTGCAGTCTAGGCATTTACGGCTTGTTCATACATCTTCTTCCAGATCCAGCTGTGCCAGCTGACATTTTTATTAAACCCAGGCCACCTCCATGTGCTTCTCACTATCTTAATTTGCCACTTCATCTGTCTGTATGATTGCTTCAGGCAAAAGTAGCTGGTTACTTTAATACAGTTTAAGGCCTGCAAAACTGGCTTATCTTTCATGAAACTCCATGCTTACTGTTACGCAGAAATGGCAAAATAAGAACAACGGTTAATGGTTCTATAATGCTTCTAATTGGAGATGCACGTTACCCCTCCTGAATTTAGAGATGAGGAAACTGAGATGGAGCAAGGCATAGTGACCTTCCCCAGTCGTGCACGGAGCCAGTGGCACTGGCCTCTAGAGTAGGGACTGGACCTCTGGTCTCCCATGTCCCCGGCAGTGGTAGCTGCAGCCCCTCTCAAGATGGTGGCTCCCAGCAGTGTGGCTGCCACAGGTGGGAGCCAACTGGCTGCTGTAAACGTACATAGGAGGGTATTGCACCCAGTAACAGCGTTCCACTGGTGTTTGGAGGAATGCAAATCCTGGCACGCACAGCCTATGGCTGGAGACAGCCTGAGGTTGAACCTGGGCTGTAGGGCATGCAGATTGTAGGTCAGTGAAGGGAGACTATTTGGGTGGGGTTTTAGTTCAGGGAATTCAGGAGTCTCTTTTTCCCTTTTAATAAATGACACCTCTCATTAAAATGGGGTGAGTCTGTTTGGAGACTGGACTTGCACATGCAGAACCCTTCAGCACCATTTGGAAAGGCAGCAGGATGCACAGCTGGCCAGGGGTAGGTCACTTGTGCCTGCACAAGTGGCAGTGAGAGAACTTGCAGTGTTCTGGTGCACGCCTGCTCTCTCTCACAGCTTTCAGAGCTTGAATGTATTTTCTGTGGTAGTCTTTCAGTAGGCTTTACATCAGACCTACGCTGTTAACCTCAGGGTTATATGTGAGATAATGGTGGGGCACAATAGTTGCATCTCTCATCAGCTTCATTACTGCATTACCTATGTTTAGCTTGCTACTCAGTAAATTGATCTGAGATCTTCAGACTGAAAAGCACTGTGCAAGTCCTCATACTAACAAACAAAATGGTTCTGACTGTTACAGTAGTTGATGGTTATTGTTAATCTCTCTTTTTCTGCAGCATCGACCAGGAAGAGAGCGGAGGATGAAGATGAAATGAAGCAGCTGGCTGCCTGGGCTTCATAAGAACGTGATCTTTTTATAACACTGAACTTTAGACTGTAATGTTGTTTTATAACTGTACTGATTTAGTGTGGTTGCATCTCACACAGGCTGGTTTTTTTATTTTTATGACCAATCTTGGTTAGAATAGTGTTACTGCCATATTACAAAACTAGTTTAAAAACAAACAAACAAACAAATACAGTAGTTGCCAAAACCTCCTAGCATCAAAGTTTTTTTTTCAGCCTTGGCTACAGATTTGTTTCGTTATTAGTATCTGTTTTTATTAGGTAATGTCTTACTATGTCTTGGTAGTTTGTAAAACCCTTGTGCCTCACTTATGCACGCAGCCTGGAAAAAGTTCAGTAAGTTATCAAAGCTCTATCCTAGGGCGTTATTTGGTTCAGACTATTTGAATATTAGCAAACCAGCTTTTTACATGTCCTGACTTGCAAGTTCCTTTGAGCCTAAGAGCTAACAGCCATTCATTTGGGCGTGGAGATTTAGACAGTCTCTCTCCAGCAACTTCTGGTGTCCTAGATATTAAGAGGAGACTATTCTGTAGATTTTTTTGAAGTGGGATAGGTTTTTTGGTTTGTTTTAAACTTTGGCCAGAATACCCTTGCACATCTATAGGTCAACTTGAATTGAATTTTGAACCATTTCCTACTCAGAGAACAGTTTTACAGTGACTGGGGAAAATGAAATGTCCAAGATGTTACAGATCCCTACCAAACAAAACTGATTTCTGCTAACCCTGTCAAAAATCCAGAATAGAGGTGACCTTCCTGTGTTCTTTTCCTCCACTGTGTCTTTCTAGGGTGAGTCTTTACTTTGATAATACCCATCCTCAAAGGAATCAGTAATACACTTTTTTTTAATTATACCATTTCAAAATAATTTTAATTTCTGAGCGTTTGGTTCTTTTCTCTTATTCAGTTTCTGAATGGAAATAATACGAGCATGCTGCATTTGAAATGCCTTGCTAAGCCTGGTTAAAAGCTGATCCTGAATTGCTTGTAAAGTCTGACATGTTATTTTCCTACTGACAGCTTTTTAGCTTAAGGAACAAATGCCACTCTGAGTGCTAAACTACTCCACATATAGAGAAATCACTGTTCAAGTACAAAACAAAAATTAAATAGGCTGCTTTGTACTAACAAATTTTATTACATAAGACTTAAGCGCTGTGCTAGTAGCCTGCTGTCAATCACAAAGAAATAGTAATAACACTGTGGAGTTCTAGGCATGTGAGAAGCAAGAGTCACATTGATCAAGGTTTCTTGTTTTCAAATTAATTTAAATTTACTGATGATTGAACCACTTGGGGAATAGTGGGAGACTTGGTTTCTGAAGATCTATAGCAACAGAAGACTGATCCCTTCTCCTGTGGGCTTTAGCCTGTGATGTGCTGGGTGTTCGTTTCAACAGGCTACAACAGGCTTCGGCTTATTGGATTGTAGGTTAAGCATAAGCTAATGTGTGTCTTCTGGACATGGTGTGCTGGCGTGCTCAGAACACTTCAAGTTGAGTTCCATGGATGAAACCCAAAATTTACAAACCCTGTGGAGCGATTCAGTTTTTCAGGACTCTTTCATTCTCTGTAGTGGAATTGCTTTTGGTTTGCGTCCATATGAAAGGAGAATCAAGCCTTGCCACTTTACTTGGGATAAATTTCCTACTGGAAAAAATTAAGCGTGTAAATTCTGTCCCAAAGTTTGGAGGTACCAGGAAAATTGTCCCTTTCTGTTGAAAGTAGGGAAAACCTAGAACTATTCAATTTGCATTTTAAAAACAAACAAACAAAAAGAACCAAAAAGAACTGCCTTAAATTTGAAAATACATTTTGAACTCTCAGTAGGAAAACAAACACTAAAATATGTTACTCAGTTTTAATGCTTGCTGAAATTCAGGATGAGATGCCAGCTGAAAGCAGGCATATTTAATAAAATAACAAATAGAGTTATTTAGAATCCATTTGCTAATCTTTTTGGCTGGAATCCTGTTTTCAACGTATGCAGTCTATGCAAGTCTCTGAACTGGGTACAGAAAGTATTGGTGTACACTGATTGCATCACCGTGCGAGGCGGGCCACGTGCTTGTGGACACATCTGGTGTTGCTAAATGCAAGGCCGTGCCAACATAGTCCCGTGCTAAGCTTGGACCAGCTGCCTTCTAGCATCTGTTCTTGGTCGAATTAGTAGTTTTCCAATACTTGGCACTTACCTATCACGTAGCAGATATAAAGTGCTCTACAACCTAACCGAAATAGGTCTCTAAGCCTCCAGTTTGAAACTATAGTGATTTTCAGTCTGTTTTGGAAAATGTGGACCTGCTGTTTTCGTGCAAGAACTTTCCACGTGAACGCTCTGCAGGGAAGAAGAAATCCTAGGGAAGGTCTTCTCCTTCGCAAGCTGGTGTCTGACTGCTGACCTCCAGCAATGTTTTGGCCAAGTGTTGATCCTGGGAATCTTCAGCTTATTGATTTCAGACCAGGTACTTTAGGAACAAAATTTCTGAAGGGTGAAGTAAAACTGTGGTCGTTCGGGTGAGCTTCTCTAAAAGCTTGTCTGTAATGGCTGGTGATTCTGGAGGACAGAATCATATAGCTAGTCACAGACTAGGACATGTGTGGTTGGCGAAGCTGTACACAGAAGTACTATAGACTAAACTACAGTATGGACCTCCAGAACTGGAATGCTTGTTGCCATAGTTGTTTGGAAGACAGTAGATGACAGGTTTTCTTCAAAAGCAAAGGTGTTCTAGGGATTTAATTCAGCTGAGGAGGCGGCTTTTTCCTGTGTAAATTCAGATGACACTGGGACAAATGTCTCTTCCTTTTTTTGAACATATGTCTCTCTTCATGCCAAGATGGTATTTGTTTAGTATGTAAGCAGACAAGAGCGAACAGTGTCAACGTGTTACTGTAAATGTACTCTCTATTAACTGGAACATATTTTACAAGAGGGCTGTGGAAGCAGATGGTGTACTATAGCTGACTTCCTTTCTTGTTTCTTATTTATTTTGAGAATGTTCTCTTCTTTTGACAGACTTGGACGTTTTCAATCTGAATAGCTTTAAAAGGGGGAAAATCTATTAATATAAAGTGAAAAGAATGAATATATATATATGTATGTGCTGTAAATAAATATTTTGGTGTCATATTTGGGCTATATGATTGTATTAAATTTATTTTCCTGCCAGGCAAAACTGTAAGTACTCTCCTTACACTGTCATTAGGATACAGTGCTATTTAGAGGATATGAGGATATTTTGAAACATTTTTTGATGTATTAGTCTTTCAACATCAGGAATTCTTCAAAGTTATTTTGGTTTAAAAAAAAAAAAAGAAAAAAGCAGTATACGCTGTGGTGTTTGGGCTGCGTTTCTTTGCACTTAATAGTTGTGTTGCAAGAGATTCTTTTATTTTAATGTGTCCAAAATACCTGCTTTTTGACCCCACCCCACCTCCTGAAGATTTCTTCATTGTTTCAGAGATGTGTGTATTTCACTTTCCAGGCCTTAGTTGAAAGGAAGAACGGTCAGGTCTTTTAAACATCATAAAGAAAAATTACTATAGGAGAGGATGAATTAAAACAAATAAAATAATGCATATTTTCATGTACCTTATTAGAAACCCCTTAAAGTGTGTGTACAGTATCTCACATTTTATGTACATACACCTGTATATTTAAACACATATTTAAAGTGTTGGAGCGGTGATTTAAGACCATCATTCATTATCTGGTCTGGAAAGGGTCCAGTTGCTTGGGTAGCTCGCCTAAAGGCTTCGTCACAAAGTGTCAAGGAAGTGTTCTGCTACACACGCTTGTCTGCTGTGTATACAGCTGTTGGGGAAGGGGGGTGGAAGTAGAGGATTGGTACCTGCGAGGAATATTTCCCATGAGAAAATCTCACAGTTTTACATGATGATTATTTTAATGATGTCATTTTTTAGAAACATAAGGCGGAAGCTTTGCTCTCAAAAAATTACTTAACAGCAGGGATGAGCTTGAACATGTTAAGAAATGCCAGTTATCACCAGTCTAATCTTACGTAGCTGCCACATTTTCTCACATCTGTCCCCATTGCAGAGACAGTTGCAAGACCCACCAGCGCAGCATGGTTTGGTCAGATGTATGTTGTAGGAAAACCCGCCCGCTTCATGTGGCTGATCACGGTATCGTGGTTTAAGTTCATTGTTTTGTTATCAACATGTAATTAACTGGCCGTTGCTGAACTATACACTTGGGATCAATATCTGCAGTGCAACAGATAAAGTGAGATGTTAATATGTGCCTAGAAATTTCTAAATATCCTTGTATAACTAGGATGGCTGTGTCAGGCAGGGTCACGCCGGCCCCTCTGCTGCCCTGCTCCCCTCCTCTCCTGCACACTGCACAGCCCCATGTTTTCGGGTTTTGCTTGTATGTCTACTTAGCTGACTCCTACCCACCCCCAACTAAAAGTCTCCTGGTAACTCCCCGGTTGCCGTTTAATACAGTTGATCGTTGTCTTTCTCTTTGCCAAGGTGAGCTTTGGGCAAAAGCCCGCTCAGACAGTTTGGGCACCCCCCTCACCCCTGTACACCCCCTGTGCTGTCTCACCGGCTGCTGTTACCCGGGCTGTTTGTAAGGCAGCAGGGCTGTGTCATAGGATCACAGAATGGTTCGGGTTGGAAGGGACCTTAAAGATCATCTAGTTCCAACCTTCCTGCCATGGTAGCGGGTACCCCCCATTCGGTACCCACTGAGCTGGCTTTCTCCGAGAGTTGGCATCTGGTTCTCCTAGACTTGAACAGCAGGATGTGTCTAAATTGAGGATCCTGCGGTTTGTAAGTAAAAGTGAGCTAAATTTAATCAAATAGGTGGGAGGCTAATTGGTCTGAGCTAGCGGTGTTATCCCGTGCAGGTGCCGAGTCTTGATACCTCTCATTGGTATGATATCAGCTTTCAACGACGCATTGCCTTAGTGGGCAAGGACTGCTTTGTGAGTTCAATCAGGACTTACATGGAACCCCCTCCACCCAGAGTTCAGCACCCTTTCCTCAAAAAATAAAAGGTATACTTTAGGACAAATGTAAGTCTTCAGATATTGAATACGTAAATATATTCAGATATATTATATTTAGTTTTGTGTTTGGATTCAACTTACCAAAGGGACCTTCGTGCAGGTGCTGAACTAACTGAAGCCAGCGAGGACTGCCTATGGGTGGGCATATGTAGGGTCACTATATTACCTTATAAGCACCCATTGTATATACCCTATATGTATATAAGGTTGTTGAAGTGCCTGGTGCACTGCTGTTCGTGCCGAGCAGCAGCGATGAGCTCCATCAGCAGCAGGACTCTGCAGACCTGCAGGAGGAGCTCTGGATTCAGTGTACAGCAACAAACACCAACAGGCTCCGGAGGCTGCGACTTTCACACAGGACCCGAGTTCAGTCTGTCTTACTGCTCATGCTGGAGGGAAAAGGGCCTGCTGAGAAGTGCTGCTCAAAAAGTGGTGGGGAACACTTCTCCCCTAATCCCCGCTTTTTCAAAGCCTTTAAACGCTAACCCACCTTCTCACCAGCTTTTTTGGGCCTTTGTCTCTTCTCTTACCCTCCCTTGTCCATGGCCACCTTGGCACCAGCCCGGTTCCCTGCTCTGGATTTGCAAAGGTGGTACAGCAGGATCTCAGAATCAGACCTTCATGCAGACGTCTACCAGGCCCCACACCATGACAAATGAGCAAAGATAAAGATTAAATCAGTTAAAAGTACCCATTTTCGAAGAGAAGTTCAGCCCAGCCTGATGAGGGGACTTAAACTCTTTAATACTGGTTCAGCTGGACGTCATTGCAACGCATTGAGGACACCGAACTGCCAAGAGGCATTTCTTGGCCAAGTCCGTGCCTCAGCCCTTGCTAGGGTTCGGAGCACTTCTGTAGTTGCATGGTAGTGTCAGAGCTACATTGGGTTAGGTGGGAACACGTGGGACATGCCTACAGGAATAGCAGGTGTTGGTTTTGAGGCTGTTGAGGATGTTCAAGTGTAGAATTAATCCCTTTGATTTATTAAAGATTTGGATCTTGCAGGTAATTTTACCAAGAAGGAGGGGTCTTATTTGTCAAAGGAAATCCAGTCTGAACTGGCACATTCAGCAGATTGGCCCCATTTTCAGGACTGGCTACGCAGTAGAGCTGAACTGGGTTTTGGGCTGTTTGACCACGAAGGAACAAACTCTGCAGCCCCGTTAGCTGTTGTAGTGCAATGTCTATGTGTAAGTGGGGTCCTTTACTGAACTCTCCAGAAAAAGCTTTGCCACGCTTGAAGTATCGCTGCACCCTGGAGCAGCACCTCATGTGTCCCCCTTCGGGTACTGTAAGAGCATCTGCAGTGAGGCACTACAAAATGTTCCTCCTGAAGGATGATAATAGGCTGGAAAGAGAAAACCGTAATAGGAGAATAAAGCATATAGATAATGCTTTGATTCTTTCACTGTGCTTTGCAAACGTGCTTTTTACACTGCACAAACAAGAGCTTGAGAGAAAAAACCCTTCAGATCTGCACCAAGAGGCTGTTAAGAGTGTCTTGGCTAAGCTAGAAATGGTGGCAGTGGCAAATATACTGAATTTGGTGGCACGAGTGGGTAGCCCGGGACTCCTCCGAAAGCACCCTGCTTGCTTTAACGCCACAGCCAGCTTTCTTCCGTGGTATCACTGGGAACGAAGAGTTAGAGTGCTCTGGGGGGAGAAAAAAAAAAAAAGCTGCCTTTGGCTCAGGTAATTTCTGCTAAACCAAAAGTAAACACAGTGAAACAGTGTATGGATGCACAAATAAAATGGGTTATGTTGCCACTCACCTTCCGATGGCTGTAATGCAATGTTCCAGAAGTTTCTAGCTGAACGTGGACAGCAGAGACCACCTCACGCTTTTCAGCTTAAAACCTTCAGCTCCCAATGCTTTGCACGCTCTGTCAGAAAAATGTGTCTAATCGATTTAGTTTCCTGAGCTAGGGAAAAAAAAATCCTCCTGCACGGACCAAGAAATTCTGGAAAAGGTTTGTAATAGCATTAACTTGATGACAAACCTTATCTCTATGTTATTGTATCAGACACTTGTGGTTGAACACAAAGGGTTTTATTTCACAAAGAAGACAATAGGGGAAAAAAAATGATGGGGGAAAACGGTAAGTAGTCGAGACATTAATTTATGTAGGCTGAGAATCTGTCTAGAGCACATATTGTGTCTGAATAAACTGAAAGCCGAGCCAACAGCTGCTTCACCAGGGCAGAACAGAGCATCCCCTTTGTCGAGAGAAGACATCTCGTGCTCTGACCTTTGGATGATCACGAGCTTGTGCAACTCACGTCATTTGAGAAGTGAAAGATGTTGGCCTTTCTGTGGTTTTCTGGCATCAGAACTGAAACACATACCACACAGAGGATGCCAGCAGTTGCCTACAGCATGCCGATGGCAAAGATAGATAAAAGTAATTATTTGCACATGTTCCGTTTCTCAGGTTAACTCACAGCAAGGCTGAGATTAATTTTTCATTGTTTAATACTCCTTCATAACACATTTGTTCGCACATTAATTTTGCAGCACTCTCAACTTAGTTGTTCATTGCCTATGTAGGTGAGAGGATTGAGTCAGATCTGACTGGTTTGTGAGATGAAAGGGCAGTGATCTCTACAAGAAGCCGGCTTATCGGGGCTCTTCTTGCACATGTCAGCAGAAACACCACCTCTATAGGCACATCACCATCTTGCCGTATGGCTGATTTTAAAGCTTTTCAAAAGGTCCCATAGAACGAGACAGTTTTCTCATCTGCCTCTGCCCACGCACGTCATTATCCCCTTGCCCAACTCAAATCTAAGAAGAATCGCATGATGTTTTTATTAGGTTTACATTATCCTACAAGCTATGCTGTAAGTTTTCTAAATTAACACTGTACATCAACATAGAAAGAAATACATTTCTCAGGACAAGGCTTTCTGTAAATGTACAAAGCAGCTGCCGTAGTAGGGTAGATGTCTCACCCGATGGCTCTACTTATCCCTGTAACAGGTACATTTATACTACAGAATGAGGGGGAAACAGAGACCCCATCATATCACAAACTATCCACTCCGTCACCCAGTTATCAGAGATGCTGAGAACATCTAGGAAAGAGCCACAGGAAATTTGGGAGGAGAGATCCTAGAGGAGGTTTGTCACATGTTGCAACTGCTTCCTAAACTACATCCATCCATCCATCCATCCATCCATCCATCCATCCATCCATCCATCCATCCATCCATCCATCCATCCATCCATCCATCCATCTATTTATATTTTTCAAACATGCAAAGCAGTAATGAGATCTCAAAAGGTCAGTGCACAACCTTCTCCCATTAGGCACTTGCCAGATGAGCAACGCTTGACAAACCCACATTAATTGCCAAACAAACTTATGAGCAGCACTTCATAGTCATCCTCAACATTTCCATAAAACAGCTGTGGTTTCTTCTGGATGAAAAGCATTCATCCGCAGGGGGTTCCGAGAGCAGAGGTGTGTTTCTCCACCACATTAATGCAAGCATCTTGTTGTTTTCAGTTTGAACTGGTAGCAGAAAGGAGTATTACGAAATCTAGAACCGGCTAATAATTTATGAGCAAGGATATTTAGACCTACATGAAACCCAGTCGAGATATCCCAAGACATAGTCCCTATATTATACAGACAGGAGTCTCCCCCTATCAGCAAATTATCTAATTTTAACCTGCTGACAAGTCTATGGGCTCAGCGGTAACACTAGGACTACACCAGCTGACTGACTGTGCCATTAGGGTGAATCACGTAATTGCTTTCTTCCTCCTTTTCCCTATTTGCAAAGCAGAGGGAAATACAATACCTCTCTCTCAGGTACAAAGTGGGGACAAATTCATTATTTGGAGAGCATCTTGATGATCCTCGAGTCACGGGAGTGCTGAGTAGGGAACGGCAAGCATTTAAGATCTCTATGAAGAGCTTAAAAACAACAGAAGAGGCTAAGGTCTCCATGAAGATTGTGTTGAAAACCATGAGAACAGGTTAGAGCACTGCTCCCAAAGGATTAACAAAGGCTTGTGCAGAACCTGCCAACCTCCCTTAAGACAGATGAGGCTCAGCCAGCGCTGGGAGCTGAGCCCGGAACCCTCTTTATTAGGTCAGTGCTTTAATCAGCAGAGCCACAACACCCACCGGCAGGCGAGACCCGCGCTGGTGGTTTCCGCACTGGGGGTGGATCTCTTCTCTGATGACACATGTTCCTGTCTCCTGAAGGGTTCAGCTCTGGCTAGCAGTGACGGCCCTTCTGAGGACTGAAATTACTACTCAAGTTTACCACTCCCACTTCCAAGTCTCCTTTTTCTCCGGAGCCAGGCTGCCCTGCTTGCAGTTTGGGATCTTGCCAAGCCATACCAGAACTTCAGCCTGGGATGGTGCCCCGTGACATCCTTGGTGAGACAGAAAAGGCACAAGTCACACCAACAGGGACAGGCAGAGGGTAAGGATCTGAGTAGCACACGAGACAAAAGAGTTGCAGACCACTTTTCTGCCTGTCAAGGTGAGGTTAAAGGTATAAAAAGAGAAAGAGAAGCTTTGCCAGTTCAGCTAGAACATTGTTAGCTTTTCCTGAACTGTAATTTCAGCGTCAGGTGCTGCTCCGTTGCAGAAAGAATTCATGCTAAAATTTCTCATTATCTATTACGCAAGAATAGCATCTATATTTGGCTTTCTGATTTACCCAGCTACACAAAATTACATCTGAGGACTCGGTAACTTTAGCCATTTGCATACCTCCTTCAGCCTTCCTCTTACCTCTAAACGATAGTGAAAAACGCCTGCTTTCAGAAACACCCCGTCTGTGCGCAGCCTGTGCTCTGGGCAGCCTAAATGTAACTTGTTAAACAGGATCCTTCAATACTCGTATCCCTTTGTTTTGATGATGGTGGATAAAACTGTGGTTTTGGGCTTTAAAATGTGCCCACCTGAAGAAAAAAGATGCTTTGTATGTGACATAGGGGTTATGATTAGACACATCTCGTGACAGCCTTCTCCTGACTCTGGAACAACCATCAGAATGGTTCTGAATTCATCAGCCCAAGGAGGAATTTAGACAGAAACATTTCCTATTCCAGTATAACGCTCAAGCTATCCAACTGCAGAATAATCTATAAACCAACAGCAGGACAGATATGGCCAACAGTCACTGTCACTCGTAAGTGGGGATGACATAAATTGTAATTTATATCTATTACAAGAATAATTTAATCTTTTATTGTTTAGACTAAAGGACTGTGTTTTCCCACCTTTCCACTCTCCGAAATCTGTACGGTTGCATCAGACAACAACAGATAGATGAAACTTTGGAGGAAGACTGAAAACATTTAACAAAAGCCCAGGCTCCGCTTGTTTTCCCTGCAACACGCAACCTGAGAAGGAGCACACACAAAAGGCTGCCCTTCGAAACACAACTAGGATAAAGGGATTGCAAAGAAACACCAGTGCTATGGAAGATGCCCTAGAAAGAGGTTCCTGAATGGGTTACGAGAACACAGAACCTAAACCACTCACAGCACAGAAACTAATGTTTAGTGGAGAAGCGATTCCAGTTCGCCAATGACTGAACAAATTTTCAAAGGGGAAAAATCCTCAAGTGTAAACTATGGACAAGGCAATCCCCTCTTTCTCCTCTGCCTTTTCCACTCTCATCTTTTCCTTCAGTGAGGAGGTTAAGACACATTAAAAATGTGATGAAGATAATAAATAAAAATGTAGAATGAAAAACTCCACTGGTCAGGACATTGACTGCTGCCCCAGAACACGAACTGTTCAAAAGAGACATCTCTTTTGGAGACAGCTGCATTAGCAGCTCTCCAAGTTCAAGCAGAGAGACATGGATGTGAGGAGATAGCGCGGTCACCCCAGCATCCCTGAAACCAAGCCCTGTATTTTACAGCAAAAGTACACACCTAGTTCTGAATGTTGGACCTGTCTAGAAATCTGAATGTACTGATCTCTGGGACAAAGATTTAATTGAAATATAGAAAAGAACAACAGGAAAAAAGACCCTTAGAACTGGTATTCCATGAAGGGAGTGTTTCCCACAGGATTCTTCCCTTCCTTGCTGATTCATGACCTTGGACTATCTAATTGTGTTATTTAATAGTTCTTAAAAAAAATTGATTGCAGCAGCAACAACTTTAGAGCATGATTTCAGAATTCCTCCCCCGGCGTGTGTTAGAGCCTGCTGTAGCACAGGGGGAAAAAACCCCGACAAAACCACATAAAACTTCCTAGAGAAAGTTGCATGTGTTATCAGTTCTACTAGAAATGCAAATTTCTGGCAGGAGAATTGCTACTGCTTCATAGCTACATTTCAACAAAGGAATAGAAACCGCAGAGAGAAAAATCAGACTACTTGGTGGTCTAATGAGATGTACAGAGAAAAACCAATCTGGGACAGACACACCACCTAGAACAGCAGCCCCTGAAGGGGGCCTACAGGAAAGCTGGGGAGGGGCTGTTTGCAAGGGTATGTAGCGACAGGACGAGAGGCAATGGTTTTAAACTAGAGCAGGGTAGGGTTAGATTAGACATTAGGATGAAGTTCTTCACTGTGAGGGTGATGAGGCACTGGAACAGGTTGCCCAGAGAGGTGGTGGAGGCCCCATCCCTGGAGACATTCGAGGCCAGGCTTGATGAGGCTCTGAGCAATCTGATCTAGTTAAAGATGTCCCTGCTTACTGCAGGGGGGTTGGACTAGATGACCTTTAAAGGTCCCTTCCAACCCAACAGATTCTATGATTCTTGCCATGTCTCTTTTCTCCCCAACTATGACGAGATGCTTGACCCAGAGCAGTGAGGACAGCAGCCTACAGGAACAGACACGGCACAGGCGACTCCTGCGACCATCAGGTGCGGTTTCCTGAACTCGAGCATTTGCTGCCTTCCTTGAGCTGGTTCAACGGGGCTCTTACACTCACAGCAACTAATGGGTGGCACGGTGGGAAAGGGATGAAGTGGGAGTTTTATGGGGACACATTCTTGATTCGGTACTAGTCAGCATTTTAATTGATTTAGGAATATACAAACCAAAAGCAAAGACGGGGTGGGGGTAGACTGCAAGTGCTTTGGAAGATAAAAAATCCTGCAGGATTATTAAATTTATAGTATTAAAAAGACCTCCAAAACCCAGTAAAATTAAGCTGGGTACAATGTATTTAAATCTAAAATTAAAGGGAAATAAAAGGACTGTAAATCAGTGACTGAACTATTAAAACAACTACCTTTGGAACGATTTAAGTGCATCAGAAAGAACAAAGCCTTACTGGCTGCAATTCTTGTCATTAATTCCAGTTTGAATATTCTTCTGCACATTGTGAAGAGCACAGAATTCCACTGTGAAATCCTCATGAATGAAATAATTGCAAGTTGGCTGCTTCTGTATTAAAATTGCAGCAGCAAATGAAATGACAAGGATATGGGTAGAAAATAGTGCCAGAATAGAAGCAAGCACACCAGAAACAAAAATAAAAAAATCAATATGAGACAGATTTGGAAACCCCCTCCAGCAGGATGCGCAAGGCCACTGTGGGTTGCACACTTTGAATTTCATGTCCCTTCAGAGGGTAACCGTTCATTAACCAGTAACATAGACCAAGTGATACCACATGGCTGCTGAATAAAGTCAAGGTTTTCAGCTCAGTTTAATTAAAAAAAAAAAAAATCAATCAAGATACACCTAAACAAAAATGTCTATTCATGTGATACTAAGTCTTTTGGGTCAGCAAAATATCTTACCAACCTTAAAGACAGAGCACAACAAAATTTCCCTTCCTTTGCCTGCTCATGACTAAACTGTTAATTGTATTAATGCTTTCTTTAGTGACTAGATTTGAAGATTTAAGTGAAGTAGTCCTAGCATGTATGACCCAAGCACCTTGTCACCCTTGTCAATATTTTAAAAACACTTACAGTTGTAAAGCTAACACTATTTTAACATACAATGTTCAACCTTCTTTTCAAATATTTAAGTGACATCTGACAGAAGATTACATGAATTTTCAATAAGGTGTCAAAACTTTATTGAGTTTACTCAACATCTATAAGGATTCATGTGGAATATAAAAAAAATTAGTTCCTTTTTTTATTTTAATCTTCAACAGAAGTACAGTAAGTTTTCTGGTGTCTTGTTACAGCATTCTCATTCATTTTCATGCAGACAATTTTTGGTACAAAGACAAACAAAACTCAGACCAAAAGCTGAGTAACTGCAGGAGATCACTGAGGTAAGCAATGTCTCTTTCTAATAGTATTTTTATCCTTCTACTAGACAAAGCATTGAACTTTCTTTTTTTTTTTCCTAATGGAGAAGAGAAAACAGGTGTTTTGTCCATAGTTTTATTTCACCAAGAAGGTTTATACAGTTCTGCATAAAGGTCATTGTATGCACAGTCTGAAGTACAAAGCTCCCTTTGAAAACTCCAACACAAAGACACTGCATATTGACAACATTGAACAACGATGTGGGTGGTATAGGGGGGGGAAAAAGAAAAAAAAAGATTAAAACAAAACAGCATTCTTCCTATTGGAAAAGCAGAATAAAACAAGGCACTTTCAGTAAATAAGTGAAGAACAGAAACAAGCTGTATCAAAGATTCCACAGAGCTGACCCAGAGCACTGTAACAAAATCCTGCAGTAATGAACAAGTAAAATACAAAAAGGCACTACATAATCCTCTCCCTGCAACTCCCCTTTCTCAACGAATTAGCCAACTGAACTTGGCACAATGGAGTCTCAATTATAAAGTGCTTCTCCTGTCTTAATACATTTTGAAAAATAGGCTATCGAACATATGGAGCAACATCCCCATGTGTACAATATATTGAAACAAAACCACACTGTAACTAGATTCAATCTAGTTATGAACTGTGCAGGAAAAAATATGGCTTCTTTACAAGACTTTCCATCATGTCCACATAATCTGGAATATTTTTGAACAAAGATGAATGTGTTAGCAAGATGGTAAGAGGTAGTGTTCCAAGTAAAAGGCAAACTCACTGATTTTATTGTTACATGGGTATATAGCAAAGGTATCCCAAATTTTAAAAGCAGCATTACCGAACAAAAAGTATTACAGCATGCTAACTTGGGCTGAAAATACACAGTGTTTTGGGGGTCTCATTAGTTCCTTCAGCAAAAATGACCAGTTCTTTTTAAAATGTCCAGCTATAATCCCATTTCGTAAGTACTTTTCTCTTGGTACTGGAAGTTTTCCTATTGCATTGCATTAAAATTGCCAGAGAAATAGTCTTCAACTTTACAACTTAAAAACAACACATTCTACACTCTTATTAAACATAAGATGAGCCCGTTTTTACTTCAACAAGCATTAATTTATGGCTATAATAATATGAAAACACAAATACTAAGCAGATGAACACATCAAATGTGTCACATCAGTGGCAACATATGACATGCTAGTTAGGAGTGTCTGGTGATTTAACGTGAAGTTTTCGCCACTCCGCTAGGAAAGTCAGCCAAATTGTGTATGTACATACCTAAACTTTAGCTGATTTTAGCCCTTATTAGACTTTAATATATTAAATATATAAAGGCTAGATAAAAATTGAAATCAAAGCAGCACTGGGTATATTTCTTACGTTAATAATTTGTAAGGATTTATGTAAACATTCAATGTGTGCATTCTTGCTCTCTCCTGTAAATTCTTTGCAGCTACTACATGCCCCTACCCACAGGGTATGTCCCAAACATGAACCTTTCCCAGGTAACAGCAGCTGCTACTGATCTATTCTTCTTCATCAGCGGTGTATGCTATTTCAGCGACTTCAATTTCTGGTACGGAATTTTCAGCTAAAGAGCCACTCCAGCAAGCCTCGTGGTTCTCTTTATCTGAGCTGCAACAACAGATCAATGAGCTTTGTCAAATGGAAACTAATATGATTCTCCATAGTCATTTTATGCCTGCAATCTACAAAACGTTCACAAAGCTTGTTCAACTTAGCACTTATTCCAGATCTAAAATGATCTATCCTGAAGGCCTTTATGAAACGTGGGATAGCTACAGAGGTACAATAAAATGCTGAATTCCTCAGCTGTTCAGAATTTATGTAAGACCAAACATTTAAAAACATACTTTAAGAAAAACTAAAATATAAGTAAAATAGTAGTATTTACCAGCTGTCCTCACCCAGGGTACCCTGGTCTGCTTCTACTGCAGAAGACTCCACCTCACCACTGCACTCGCTCTCTTCTCCTGACATTTGACGAGTCATTTTTCCTGAAGATAAGTCCCTACAACAAATAAGAACAGGGTACCACCAATCCATACAGCAAACATTCATTGCTGAAGAGCTGTTTGTTTCATTTTAAATTTTGCAGTTTCTGGGAACCTATCAATCTCACTCCTACATGCCCCATTTCTTTTATTACTACAAAGATGCAGGACTTGCACTAGATAGCTATTTAAACAGTTTATTTGCTCCAGCTACTTATTCCTAAACTAAATTCAATCCTCTGGTTGCCTCACAATTTAGTAGCTTTACAAAATTCAAGTCCCAGAGGAGCGATTATGACCTCAGGTAAGAAGTTACAAGCAGATGATCTAAGCCACACACATCTTGTCTAAATGGCAGAAGGATTATACCCAAAACATAGCTATAAGTAACACAGGCAGGATAACAGTAAGAGTTCTTCAACAGTTTCCCGAATTTCTCATTGTAAGTTTAGAGTCACACATTAAGTTTCAGAACAATACATTTTCCTATTACTGATAAAGATACAGGTAATAATTTTTTCTTAACAGCAACGTGAGTTGGCAGTCTGACTGGCCTGGCTACAAATGGGAACATGGTCATGTAAAGTTATCATCAAAACTTATTTCCAAAGTATTGCTCTGTGTGAAAAACATGTATCAATTTAGTGTTGAAAGCTGCCACTTAAACTGGAAAGAAAAGCTTGTGAACAATTTTGTGTTGAAAGTGATACTGCTGCATTTCACCCTCCTAACTACTATTGTTTCTATAGTGCTATTTTACTGCATGCATTTTAAGTAGCACCTCCGCAGTATTCTCTAACATGATTATTGACCCTGTCCGGGGCAAATCCAGCGTGATATGTAAAGGCTTACAAGTCTGATGCCTTGTCCAACTGTCCCCTCCTACCTCACACACATTTTAAGTACCTGGCCTTTAGAGCGTAAAGGCAGAAGATGCTTAATTCTTGTTGGGCCATTGTCCTGGTTTGATCAAAATTCCACTTCAACAAGACAGAGCCGTTTCTTTTGGGTTCGATTCCCATCAGACAGGCTGAATTTCTTAAGCAAGGTCACAAGTTTACTTGGTAACTTTTACAACTGACAATCACAGGAGTTATTTTCCATTGAGAATTCAGATACTACTTGGCTGACTTTCAATAATTTTGAAAGTCTGGGAAACTGGCAGTGTGTTTGTGTGTCTAAAAAAACCAATCGATCTTTAGGGAAAGCACTAAAACATAAAATCCCTTTTTGCCACTCACGCTTTCTTATTTTAGTCACACAGAATTTCCTATCATAATGTTTTAGTCAAATGTGAGTTATTTAATTTTTGTTGGCTATTCCACTGTTTAAGCCAGCAGTAAGTCATAACTTTCTCCTCCAACAGGGAAAGCATCTTTCAAATGTAATTACTTGCCTTCAGGAGTACGTGACAATATGAATACGGCATTCAGATCAGAATTTTCAGTAAACCACAACAATTCCATTTAAATCCTTTTCCAAATGTAGTTCACTTAAACCGTATACCCAAATACATGATTTGTTAGTCAACCTGGATATGCTAGACTCAACAAGCCAAGCAGTACTAAAATATCTTCTAAAGGGACCATGGGAATTTAGTCCTTTGCTAAGGAAGCCCCAGAATAACTGACTCAGCAGGTCTATCGGGACACTGAATAGTCCAACATCAACTGCCCTGGGCCTGCTACAAAATTTAGCAGACAGGCACCATAAAGTTTTATAATAAAACTCTATCATTTTTTTCCTTAGATTTAAATGGATGATCTGCAGCATCATTCCAGGCAATTCGGAAGTTGCCATGTTGCCAATTGACTAATGTCAGTTGAAGACATTAATACAGACATATAATCACTTGATCACTATGCTCTGTCAAAGCTTTGAGTACAGGTGGAATTTTATAACTCAATGCAATTTTTTCCACTGCTCTCATCTCTAGCAGGGCATTTCACTTATCCAACATCTCAAAAGCAGAAGAGAATCTCTGCCTTATCTTTACAGGATTAAGAAACATAATCCCAGTTACTTTAGAGGGAAAAAGATGGGACAACACTTTCTCAGTATTAAACAACAGCTTTTTAGCCAGCATATGAGAAAAGAGCCTACTGAAAATATTGCTTTTTGTGCAGTTATGTGGAGAAAATGGTTTCCAAGAATATGTTCAAAGCTGGAGCTTGTGACTATATAGACAAAATGTCTTAACGGAAAGAAACTCCTAAACCCCATAAAATTTCTACGTACCTAATTCTTCTTTCAATGGCATCTATATGAAGTTGCTTTTCACTTAACAATTTCTTCAGCGATTCAACCTCCCTTTGTTTTTCAAGCAGTTCTTTTTGTAGGCGGTAATTTGTTTCCTCTAGAGTTTCACAGAAAGCCTAAAAGACAAATTTAAGAACATATTCCATTTAACTTCAGTGAACTGCCTTTATTGATTTTTCTTTTAGAAATATTAACCTGTAACAGAATTGTAGCTGCTTTTCTTTGTATTGATTACCATAAAGAAAAATATAAGCTTAAAAAAAATTCTGTCTTTAATAAAACAATGCTGCTTTGAACACTGAATTATTACGCTAAACTGCAATGCAAATATTTTATTGCATTGTTTGTTTGTCTCACAAGAGACTTTAGAATAAGGCTCCTCTCCTTTGATGCACAGTCCCTAATTTTGAACCTTTTTGCCTATATGGAACATCAGCTGAACTCCTTACTCCTCTTTCCCCTCATATAAGCTTTGCTTTCACATGACTTGGAAGCCAATTTCAAAGCATCTAATTGTTCCCACAATGGTAGGAATATCTGCATAAAGTCTATGTTCTTCCCCTACCCAGGATAAAGACAAAGGTGTACAGTTCTATACCAAACATGACAATCATGAGAGTCAGAAGACCAATACAAAAACATTTTGAAAAGGTTTAATAAAATGCTAAGAACGCGAACTACTCAACCATGATAAGTATGTTGTGTTACTCTGCTGAGCATGACGTGTGTATACATAGTACATCCTGATGAACCCGACAGTGAGCAATCTCAAAATTTAATGTGAAGACCCAACGTATAACGCAACATCCACAGAATGCAGGAAGTGACAGAAGCGTTGGCACAGAGCCGGCTGCTTTATTACTGGAAAGCGCAAGTCTACCAACAGTAATGTGCAATTCTGATTTAATAATTTACATGTTTGCACTAAATAAGAAACCCCCATAGGAGGCTTTCTTGGCTTAACACTACCCGCAACTAACCACTAATTCACGGAATCCATTGAATATAAACATTTTGTGTGAGTTCAGTTAAGAATAGTGCTCTTAAGACATTGTTTTTCCTTAAGTTCTAAAATGGGCTACAAACATCAAGAAAATACTATTCATTGCTTTAATTGAAGCAGGCCTACAACTTCTTTAAAATGTTAAGTTTTCCTGTAATTATACAATTCAAACAAATGCAGTGTTTTTCAATCCAATAACCATTTTTTTTTTTTTTCACTGAGTTTTAATTTATTTTATTCACTCAGATAGCAAATTTATCTTGGTTGACAGGCATTGAAGACAAATCATCAGTTAAGCCACAGCTTTATTCACATCTACTAGAGCCGAGAACACGTGGCATGCAATTCACACAGCATTTTTAGTGATTGCTGTAGTAATCATTCCAGTTAAGCAGTCATCCTGTTTCATCCAAGCCAATTAAGTGAATTCTAGTGTGTTTTGTAGAACTATTCAGGGTTGCTAGTGCCTTAACTGAAAATCGGCCATTATTTCCTTACAAATATAATTAAGTTATATTATTTCTACCTTTAGATTTATACACATGCGAGCTTCCCTATTCACAGAATAACTAGAAGTATTCCACAGGTGTTGTGCACTGTTCTATTGTTCTATATGAGAACTGGAAAAAGCCTTTTGGAAAAACTCCTCTCTAGCTGCAATCTGCGTATCAGCTGCCCGAAGAAAGGAAGTCACTCTTCCCAACTGATTAAGAAATCAAGAAAGGTGAACCAAAGCTGAGCAAGACCTATCAGGGAATTGTGTGTAATGAGATATCTTCCTCCTTGAAGTGCTGGACACCCGGAGTCTGGTACAGTTCCAGTACCCAGGTGGGACCAATTTTCCCTGTAAGTTCTGAAAGGGCAACAGAACTAGACCAGCTGGAAGAGAGCTTCGCTTCCTTCTTCAGTGGATCATGAAACACTAATGGCTGGGAAAGGACCTGTGAAAACAATTACCAATGATATGACAAAAAGGATTGCTTTAGTGAATATTTTGCCTACGTTTCTGTGATAAAATTTCTGTAAAGCCTAATCGATTTTTAGTTGGGGAGGTACCTATACTCCTCCCCAAAAAGATAAATATGTTTTGGCAAGTCCTTCTTGAACTGGAATAATAGAATAAACATAAAACAAATAGAAGATATCCGTATTTTCCATTATCAGGAAAACAGTAATAGAAGATTATTATTTTTTTTGCAATGCTTTGTATGACAACAATAAGGCAAAACAGAAGTGATTTTTGAGGTACCTTTAAAAATAAACTCTAGGAATAAGTATGTGAACAACAGCATTTGTCCTGTAGTTGGCCATTGTTTGCAAAATAAAAGTGAGGGAGGGATACAGGTGCTCTCTGACACATAGGAGTTCAGGATCCTGACAGGCAGGAGCAAGGCAAAAAGCAGGGCCACAAGCATGGATTTCAGGTGAGCAGACTTCAACCTCTTCAGAAATCTGCTTGGAAGAAAGAATCCATGGGAAACCACCCTGGAGGGAAGAGCAGCCCAGAAGAGCTAGCTGATATTCAAGGAGCACCACCTTCAAGCTCAATAATGGCCCAGCTCAACAAATAGACATCAAGCAAAGGTTGCAGGAGATATGTATGGATGAGCAAGGAACTCCCAACTGAACTCAGCTATGAAAAGCAAGTGTACTAGCAGTGGAAGCATGGAGAGAGGTGACCCAGGAGTACAGGGCTGTTGTCTTTCAGGGACAGAGTTAAGAAAGTGAAGGCTAACCTGGAGCTGAATCCAGCAAGGTGTGTGAAAGAAAACAAGAAAGGATTCTACAAGTACATAATCAACAAAACAAAGACTGGGGAAACCACAGACCAAATGGAGTGGGGAAACTTGTGACAAATCACACTGAAAAGGTTAAGGTACTCGATGACATCTTTCCTTGTCTTAACTGGCAAGACCAGCCTTCGGGAATCCCAGACCTCTGCAACCAGAGGCAAACACAGTGAAGGGCAAGACAAACTTACCCTCAGTGGAAGAGGACCAGGTCAGGGAGCACTTAAACAAATTGGACATAGGTAAGTCCATGGGCCTGACAGGTTGCACCCGTGAGTGCTGAGGGAGCTGGCTGACCTTCAGCTTTTGTCCACCAGGACCTCAAGCCTCATAATTCAAATATCATAATCAAAGATAATTAAGGGACTTGAGCCTCTTTCATGTGAGAAGAGGATAAGAGTGATGGGCCTCTTCAGCATGGAGAAGAGAAGGCTCAGGGTGATCCTATCAATGGGTATAAACACCTGACGGGAGGAATGAAGAGGGAGCCAGACTCCTTTCAGTTGTGTCCACTGTCAGGACAAGAGACAATGGGCACAAACTAAAACCCAGGAAATTCAACCTGAACACATGAAAAAACACTTTTTTTATTGTGATGGTGATCAAACACTGGAGCAGGTTGCACAGAGAGACTGTGAAGTCTCCTCTGTAGAATATTCAAATCCTGACTGGCCATCTGTTATTCTATAAAGCAAGGAAACTAAGACAACTTGTTCTAGACAGCCTTGATATAGCTCTGCATGCTAGTGAAACCTACTTCTAATAAAATAGGCTGCAGCATACAGTATTATTTATTCAATGTGCTCATATGCATGTTTAAAGGCTGCTGTTTTACAACACTACTTGAACACTACTTAGTTATCTGCAAGAACACTATTTTTGGTGGTCAGAATTAATCCTTTCATTAGATTTCACAGCAAGAACATTTTGCTACAAGACCTTAAGTCTAAGGTGTATGCATTGTGACAACATGTTGAATGTAAACCAGAAAAACTCTCCCTATAGTCAGTAGCTGCCTTGTACAAGTAGTTGTCTAAAAATCAAGTTTCATCCACTGGTCATATAAGGCAAAAAGGAAGAGATTGTATCTTGGGACAGGGATAAAGTACAGCAGTCAAAGATTATCAGCGTGCACCAATAATCAGACTGTGTCAGTTTTAGAAATACATCCATTTGCAAACGTTTCATTCCATACCGTCTATCAGATTTTACAATGTTCTAACAACAGCTACTGCTTTTTGTATTCTGCTTTTATCATATTACATAGCACTTACCCTGCTCTCTTCTAGGCTGTCAAAAGGACCTGGAGGATCATCCAGACAAAGAAATTCTCTCACTGCAAGACTTTATGAAATAAAAGAGAGTGAATTAACTGAAGTACAAAAAAAGCAACAACACTTAAATATGATCATACAAGGGCAACATTTCTTTAAGGGACACAAACATCTATCCTCAAATTTACTCCCAAAATGTTAACAAACCATTAAGTATCAGTTGTATGTGTTAACCAGGGACAGTATATAAAATATGACTTAAGAAATTGCACGAGTAAACGTAAGAGCTTTCAAATAGACAGCAGAACATGATTTAGAACATGAGTTTTCAAGTCTTCATGGAATTTGTTGATACATGACAACTCACAAGCAAGTTTATCACTTTGGTATTGAAGAGGTTTGAAAAATTCTCCTGGTGAAATATACATATGAAAAGATGGATGAAAAAGTATGCTGCTTAAATCCATATGCAGATTCAGGAAATATCAGTGGAACTAAGCATGGGTACTGAAACATGCTTACGTGTCTCCGTTTCGCTAAGATCATAATCCATAGACATATACACGATATATAATTTTTATATCTACAGTATATGTTTATATATAGATAAAAAAGAATAATAAGTTATAAAAGAAGTGACAAAATTAACGTGCCACGCATATACTACATAGCATCTCTAAACATACATTTCAAACTAATGCATTAAACTTAAAATTGTGTAAAACTGTGTAACAGTTGTCATCCCCCTCTGTTTTTTGCAAAGGCCAAAAGAGGGAAGTGTGTGTGGTTTACGACAGGTTATTTTGAGCATCTTCCTCATTCTAACCTTCCACATTTAGATCACTTTTCATAGAACTCTTCAATGTCTCCAAACATGTCCCTTCCCCCACCTTTCTAAGACTTTCCTCCTCTGTTGTATTCATTCTTCTATAAATAACCTCCAATCAGAATACTGTATTCACAATTAATTAGCAAGTAGTAACTTACTAGCAATTCTGTGGTTGCACTCTCTACTATAAATCTCTAAATCATCTCCTACTGCAATGAATGAAAAAAAGAATAATAATGGAAGATGTGAACCCAAACTAATTCCCTGTCTCTTCCTCCCACCTAAGTCCTGCGGCAAGATGAGGGCAAAAGGAACTAATTTTCTGGCTTCCACTCATTCTCCACATTTGAGGAAAACACAAAGTACAAATACAAGAAAGGAAACTTTTACCCAGCTACCGATCTAATCAAACAGCTTCATATTTGGCAAGCAAAATGAGAGAAATTTCTTCAGCAAGCCATCACTTTTAGTTTTAGAAAGGCTCTGAAGAACATTAATCTAAAATACATTGAACCTTTATTTTGTTGTTGGATGTTTTTAAGCCTGCATTTCAGTGCTTATTGCACACGTGAAGATACAGGTGGGGTTGTGGGTTTTTTTGGCCAGTGGCTGGTGAGAATTCCTGCCTTCGTATCCACTTTTACCTCATCAGCCTTTACACCAACCTGAAAAAGTTTCTCTGTAATCATGATCATTCCTTTCCCTGCTTAATCTATGCGCACAACGCAATAAACCCTTCCTTTTTCAAGCCCTCTCCACCATTGTACATTAATCAACCATGATCTGTGCAAGCCATAGGCTAAACCTGTACTATTAAAACAGCTTCTCCCACATACTCAATAATAAAAAAAATCTGCTACTTAAACCAAGATTATCACTCCAATTAGCACAAAAAGTGATAGATGATAACAAGTCATTAGTTAAATTATTAGAAAACATAACCTCAAAGCAAATGAAAAGTTATTCAGGCATATAAAGTACATTTTCAAGCAGAAGAGCAGGGTGGTTTTTTTCCTTTCCAAATAGTTTAATCTGCTTGAAGTGACCCTTTTCCAACATGATGCTCAAGTCCATTTTTTAATGGTCGAATTGTTCTTTTCATAAAGATTCTGAATGAGCTCACATATGCCTAATGCAGAAGAATTCATTCTGTGGAAACACTTCTGCTCACCATTTTTCTTCTGTATCTTCATCCTTATTCACACAGCTCAGTTCAAACATATTTTAAAAGTACTTAAATTTCTACATTTTGCTAGTAATTTTATTGTGTTATTAAAGAGTAACTTTACAATGGCATAACATGCAGTAATGCTTGTGAGTGAAAAAGGAAATGTCCAGAAAAATAAATGTGCAAAACTATCCAATCTGCACATATCATCTATGTGTATGTGGTCAACCCCTTTTTTTTTTTTTTTGTATTACCTGCAGCTGCTGGCAGAAAACTGTGTCTTTTTCTATAGTTTTCAAAACTTCTTGAAAGCTGTAGATGTCATTATTTTACATGAGGAAGCAAAGAAACTTAAAGCCACTAAAAGGTCACTGAAAACATTGTTTCTTTATCTAAAATATGCACCTGAGCATGCATAAACATTCGTTTGCAGACTAGGTTTACTCTGAGAGTCTGCTTTGCTTCTGCTCTCCCCTTCACCTGTTGCACTTCTTCCTTCCGTTTAACAAATAAGATAAAATTCTGCCTGACAAGTATCATAGAAATCTCCTACATCAATTAAGAAGAGCTGCAAGGGGCAGTGCCGCACATGGGGATCCCTGACAAGGCTCAACATCTGAGTTTCTCCCTTTCAAGCTTCTTAGACAGGGCGGAGGCAGAGAAGAGCTGCGTCATCTATGTACAGCCAGATGACACTTCTGTTTAGCAGGTTAAACTTCTTTCTCCCACTTCGTGGGCTGCATGAAACTTTCTTGAACACATCAAACTCTGTGGGTGGATTTCAATTCGATCTTTCACTGAATCTTCAACGCAAGGCAAAAATACTAGAAGAAATCCATAAAAAGCAGACTCTAAATTTAGACACCTGCACACCATCCTATGTTTTTAAACTGTTTTCTTTAAAAAGTTTTCTTTAAACTGCTTTGTGAATCTAGTCAAATTAAAAAATAGGTATACCAAATGAGGTCTCCTGTCCCTGATGGGCAAATTTCCCACTGTCAGTATGCCTCAGTGATAATACAGTGCATAAAGAGAAATGAAACAAAAAGAAAAAGCTCATTTGGTTTTGGTGCAACCCCAAGCAGTTTGACTTACTTGCGAAACTGCAGAAGTAAATGGTGAGCTTTTAAGGAGGAAGCAGGGTCAGATGCTCACCACTGCTCATGTAAGGTGCAAATATCAACTTCCATTAATAGTAACTTTTATTCTCTGGTAAGTGGGTAAAAAAAAAAATCAGACAGATAAAATCTCCCTAGTTTTAGTCACTTCCTGAGGAATCCAGACCTTCTGTAGACACAAAAATTAGAACATCATCTGTACCAATAGGTTATAAAGTCTTTTAATAAACTTAATCTTCATGCAGAGCCTTACACAGCCAAGATCAGAGTTTTCCTCAAAACCACATTTCAGTTAACTGTCTGTTCATTAACCAAAATACAAATTGATTCCACAAACATTTAAATTCCCTTTTGTATCTGATGAGCGATGCCATCTGAAGGTTATGTTTTGGGGTTTTTTTTGGCTTTAAATTATGACAAACGCTTTTGTCCAATATGGATCATCATCAAGATACAAACAAGCTAGCTGAAATACCAAACTAGCTGCAACAAAATGAACCATAAAGCCTTCAGATCTATTCAAGCAAGCTAGAAGTCCATCCAGCTCACTATTCTGTCTCCAGCAGCATAATGTAAGTGACATCTAGAGAATAATTCCTTTCTTTTTTCTTTTCAGGCACACCTATTATTGTGTAATTTAATAATCTGGAAGTTCTTAAACTTCTCATCCACATATTTCACCCATGTAATCGTGTTAAATAGCCACTGACAGCGAAACTCACAGGTTGATCCCAATTCCTTTCGGAAACCATTTAAGCTTTTTGTCTCTGACATCTCACAACAAAGCCTCACAACTCAGTGTGACATATTGAGAGATGACTATGAATCATCCAAACTATTAACATTCTTTACTCACCTTCCCTATCCCCTAGGATGACTTCATATGCCCTGTTTAGCCAGCCTTTTCCCAAGATGACAGACTAAAGAGAACAGATCTCTTCTTGCAGGGAAGTTTGTCTGTAGCTTCATCTGTTCATCCTCACCTTCTCTGTACTTCTAGCAGACCCTCTTTTGAAATGGAATGCTGTGTTTTAGCACCAGACTATGTGGAAGTGCAATACAGATTCCCACCGCAATAACTTTTTTTTTTCTTTTCAAGTTCCTCTTCAACAGTTTTTATGCAACTTTTTCACTTGCTGAATACTGAACTGATTGAGAACACTGTATTAATACCAATAGTTATTTTCCAGGTTATAAAAAACAATAGAGTTTATAATTCTATGTGTACTTTTATGTCATTTTGCACTTCATTACATGAAATTTGATGTTACTCACTCAGTGCCTCAGGATCCTTCTACAATACTTCACGATCCCATTGTTCATTGCCTTTCACAGATATTCTTAACATCAGTCTCTGTAACTGTTGCCCAGCGTTCCATATGTAATACCCCTAGATTTCCATCAATCCTTTTCCCCTTGCCTTTCAACCATTTTATACGAGCTCCCTCATAAACTAGTTGTCAGATAGATTTCCCTCTGCAAAAGACATTATTGCTTTTCTGAGTATTATTTTTATTTACCTGCTTACCCCTTTGGGTTTTTCATTACAAGCAGTACCAAAAGCCAGACTGACTTACTAATCTCTAGTTCCCAGACTCAACAGTCAAACAACGTGCCAAATGTGATAGCCATTATACTGTAAAGTAAAGTAGGTATGAGCATTATATGGTCTCACACTACAGCTCAGCAATTTTACATTTCAGTTCCTTTAAAATTCTTGAGGAAATGCTGTTTGCTCTATAGAATCTCTTACTCTTCATTTTTAATGAAGTTTCAAATGAATACAGCTCCTCAGACTGTTTCCTCACAGTCTCTTTGGTACAACAATCGCACAACTTTTTTATTTCTGGTGTTGGGAAAGGTTTTTAGAATTAACTGCTCTGCCTCTAGCAACTTGCTTGCCTGTATTAAAATGATTTTACATTTCATTTGCCAGAATTATGTTCTACTCATCTTCCAGCTTTGGAAGAATCTTCCATTTTGTATGAGAAAAAGATACTGTTCAAAGAGACTTCTGCACTTTGTTGCTTAAACACATTAAGTGTTTTAGACTCTTAAGCCTTTTTTGATTTCTGGTTTACATTTACTCATGTAAAGCAATCTATAAAGGTACTTCTATTACTATCATGTAATGCAAGTCAAAAACCTTTAGTTTAATACACATTTTAAGAACTAATCACATAACAGAGTAGGTACTTTCCATTATGGGACTCTAGCATTTAATCTCAATATAAATTAACAATATATCAATTCTGCATTCAGCACACAGAAGTAATGTTTTAGAAGTAAGCATGGAATTCATGTAACATTTTAAATATTACAGTTTTTAGTTAGTGGTTGACCACGTACTATTCAAAATACTCAAAATACTGCAATTCCCCATTTTTGCTTAGGTTAAAATGGGATTAATTTAATAGGACACCAAATAATTCACATAATGACCAAGTGCACAACATGAACGTTAATGAAATTCCTTACTATGTTGCTCAAAGATAAACTGCTAGAGTCTAGAAGCCTATACGAGGAGTCTGAACACCAAAAAAATCTCAATCCACAAGCAAAGTTTAATCACGTACCAGTTAGCAATATCTTTGTGAGCTACTAGGTTCTGGAGAAATGCTTGTAGTCCCAACTGTCGATCTTCCAAGAAGTCAGGATTATAATTATCCTTGAACCAGCGCTTTGGTGGAAGAGCCAACCGAAAGCCTGGAAACATATCTTTTAGCTGAAACAGAAATCAAAGCCAAATGAAGAAAACAAGTCTTGATGAAATACTGGATTTGACAAAGGCACTGACTTTACTCAGAATTACAGGATCTTTCTGTCTTCTGCTAAGTTCCAGCACAAGGTAAGTCTCAACCATAAGTACAATCCAAATTACAGTGTAAATTGTGGACACAATTCTATCACTTGCTGTGTTGCCTCATGCAATCAAATGATCTTTCAAATTTACCATACAAAAATAGGAATGAAAACCTTTGCTTTATTATTTAATGTCTCCGAGTCTGCTATTTAATGCCTTTGAGTCAGTAAATATAAGAAAATTGTATGTAAGTAAAAAGTATCAGATGAGTAAGCATTTCAGTGGTGTTTCTTCTAAAGTACTCAGGGAGAAGTACTATATAAATAAAATATATAAAAGCCAATTACAGACCTACAGCTCTGCAACTTGTCTTTTTTAGGGGACTGGCAGAATGAATTACAATATAGGCCTGAAACTTCTAGTAAAGAGTAGCTCCTTGTACACCCTGAATATTAAAGTTTCAATATGCATGGATACAGCTCAAACACTAGTACTAACATGCAAAACTGTATTTTTGAGTTACTTAACCAGTAATGGGGCATACTCAATGACAGAAATACTTAGAATTTTTGTGTGAACTCAGAAACGGAACAGGCAAGTGAATGGAAACATAAAATTATACAATGATGGAGCTGTCCAAGGATGCCAATTAATTATTTTTGTAATACGCATGAAGATAAAATGCTTTCATAAAAAACAATTTTTAGATGCCTTTTCTTAGAAGGGATGCTTGACACAAAAGCCTTGAAGAGGATTTGCAACGAACAGGAAAAACCAAACAGGTTTTAGAAAATCTAATGTTCCCCCAACTGCCACAAGAATTGTTGAATTTTTTTCTGAAGACAGGATCAAGCCAACTTCTGTCAGGGAGGTACTGCATGCACTTAAGATGTTCATATGAATGTTCCAGTGACAGGGACTCCAGAATCTGCCTTGAAAACAGTTTAGCACTCAACGTTTACATAGCTGCAAGATAATTCTACAGTGACTGTCTTGATCCTTGCACAGCAAAATTTAAGCCATCTGACAATAAGCTTTATTTAACTACTCTTTACAGACTCTTGGAAAAAGCTAATGGATAGCTCTTTCAGCAGATTAAGTTTTTAAAAAGTTTAAACAGACACTGTATTTCAGCTAGAATCTCTACACAACTCAAAGCAAGAACCACATTAGTGGATTACCCTTGCTCATCCAAGTACTATTTCACAGCACAAGAAGGGTGCTTTAACATCACAAGCACTGTATATTCAAATAGCCCACGATAACTACTAGTTTCTTATTTATAAAATAGTTTATTGTCAAAGCCTTGCTCTTTATTTCTGCATTTAAGTCTATGTTTTCCTCTTCTCTTATGATTTTCACCTTGATATTAGCTGCTTCTTGATATTTTTAGTTTATCTTTGGTCATACAAAGTTCCTTCATCTCTTACCAAGTTATCATTAATACCATGTACGTAAGCATCCTCTGTGCTCCATAACCCCTCTTAAGCTAATAAGATACTGAATAGAACTGAACCCAGAAAAGGTAAGAAAATGAGTTCCTGTGTTAGAGAGGACCATAGATAATCATTGCTGGGAAGCTTTTCAACCACACAGATCTCTGCTTAATGGTAATTTCACTTGTCTGGGTATGCAGATCACATAGTTTACTTCTAAGGAAAGAGTGTGCCTACCCACAGGTTACTCCTTTTGTGGATGAAGAGAGCATGAGAAAGCTAGCTGTTGTCAGCAGACTAATTTTCAACAGCACAGTCCCGGGGCATTCTTTCTTGAACGTTGCTCAAACACAGCAGGAAAAACTGTGGGTCAGACGAGTTATGCTGGCTGTGATCACCTTCTTGGATCCAGCATGTTTTCTAGATGTCTCTCCCCTACATCATCACCTGGCAGATGATGCAAGTCACATGAGGCACAGTCTCAGAGAGAAATGGTTAACTTCTTGATTCTTAAGACTGGTCATTTTATTATTTGTTCAACATCTCTACCAGCATAGTAATAAACTTCACAAAGTTATTTTCCCATCATTTTTTGGGACAGAAAAGTATTCTTCACATACGTCTCCAATGCACTAGTAGTTCTTCAACAAAAACTATGCATCCAGCCAAATGTCTGTATTTTAGCCTTTGCTCCTAACCCCTCAAATTCTGTCATGTTCCAACACCCACTAAGATTAAGATTTTTGTTAACATTACAGCAAAAGACAGTATCATTTGCTATTTGCTTCCCATAGTTTGCTCTCAAGTAATGGATCTGTTATTTTACTGCCTCCTTCCCTTATTTCTGTCTCTAGTGATTTATAGAGCTTTACTTATTGCTCTTAGCATCCTGTGAAAGTCCATCTTGTATCTCAGCACTTCTGCTTTAGTCTTTAGAAGTCTGTACTACTCTCCTTATGCTGATTTTTTTTTTTCAATTACTTTTGACTTTGAGATCACTGCATAGCTTCTTGTGTACCCAATACTGGCAATACCTCATCTTTCCTTTACATTGGATTACTTGCCATCATCTTCTATTTGTTTTCTTTCGGTAGGTATGGAGTTTTCAGAACCTTTTCAATGCCTAGAAAGTAGAGCTTTGACATTCAGAGAACTTGTTGCTCACACGCGAAATCTGTTCAAGTCTTAACCTGCAGCTGCACTTACTTGTTTCATTCATAAAGGTAGAGTTCATGGTTTTGAGCTTTTTTACTCCCATTCATTTCTGTTTTATTAGCTGTTCCTTACTATAAATATTTCAGAAACTAGTGGAAGTACAAAACACTTTCTAGAATCCTACTGCTATCTATTTTGTGGTATTTATTTTATTTGTGAGTTCATGGCAAATAAAGAATGCTCTTACTAAGTTCACTAGCTGCTTCTATTAGCTAGCTGAGCTGCATTCATTCACCTAGTCCTGATTTTATTGACTCAAGTCGCCATCATGACATTATCCCTGTTCTCACATGTTTTCCATTTTTAGCCACTGCCAAAGTCCAACTCTCAGTTCAGTTTGGACTTGCGAATGAGTATATGCCTGACACATACAAAACATATTGCTCTTTTGTCTTTACCTGGTCTTCCTAAAAAGCCATTCTTCCCCCTCTGTTAATACTTCAAACTGATTCACATAGTGATTGATTATTCAATTCAGTTGGCGTTTAATGCCAAGTTTCTAATACCATTTCAGAAAATTAACAATTTGCCACCAACCTCAAGAAGGATGGTGAGGAAGAGGACTTACAAGACAGTATATTTCTCTTGTTTATATTGTATTTCTAGGAGATAGGGTACAGAAAATCCTGAAAGTATACATGCATGCAACTTCATGTCTGTATTTGTCACTAGAAAACAAGGAATTGCAAGTGTTGCACCATGTCTTTTGAACACTGATGCATGCATATAACCATTTACTCTTCAGTTCGTAAGAGATCATGCTTTTTGTAATACAGAAGTGACAGCTCCAGGAACTGAGATGAACCATAATTCTAAAGCTTCCAGAGAACTACAGAATAGTAACGAAATAAAAGTTTAGATGTATACTGAAGCTTTTTCATCTTTCAGTAAGTGACACAAGTTAAAAATAAAGTTCCTCCTTTTAAACAGAAATACTCATACCTATAAATCATGTTAAAAGCCAAACACTTCTATCAAAGATTTGACCGCAAAGACTAAGGACTTCACTTGTAAAATCTAAGTATCTATTCTAAAATGAATACCTGTGGCATTTTAATTTTTGAAACTACTGATAACCACACTAAAAGTCCATGCACGTAAGCCAGTTCTTGGCTTGTATCTGACATAGCTGACCAAGACACAAACTGTTGTATAACTTGACTTCTGAAATTTGAGTTGAAATCCCCAGAGCATCATCATCTCAAAAGATGTCAGGCTTTTGCCAATACCAAGGCATTCCTTAATTTAGGATTCACTGAAAACTGAAGAAATTTCTTCAGAAAGGAATCTCTAAACTAATTCACATTGAACAATTTGTGGTAGTTTTAGACTGCACTGGTGTTTTAAAGGTAGCCTAAAAGACATCTAAATAGGTCAAACCAAGAATCCCGAGAAATATGTAAGTTCAAGTCCATATTAAACATTTTAGCAGAATTAAGTTCTTAGTTGATTAGGTACGTTGATCCAAGGAGAAGAAAAGGTATACCAAAAATCCCCTAATACGGGTAAAAAAAAGGAAGTCTTAAAAAGTTACAAGTTTGAACACTGAAGGAACATAATAGAAGAAAATGTGTTAAACTTGCAATGAAAGATTGTTCTTGGGAGTGGACAGTAGGGCAAAGAAAAGTGTAATTCTCTTTTTTTACTTTTATGCTTCTATAGAAATAATGGTAAATGGGATAGCCAAACGCTATTCACCAATTCAAAACCCTTGTGTATTTTAGAGAAATATTATTTGTTTTCAAGTGTTCTAAAAATACGAAGTTGCTGAACCATAACTCCTATTTACCTGGCGTCTGTCTTCAGCTTTAAAGATTTAGTATTTCACAATTAACTTCAAAGACACTGAAAACAGCTGAAGACTGACCAACATACAAAGAACCTATGTTCATGAAACTTCAGTTTTATCATGAAAAAACCCGGAGTTTGTTGCACTGAAAAACTATTGGATCGTTCCTGCAAAAGAACACAGGCCCCAAGTTCTGCTTCCATGCAGGGGATACAACCATTAAAGAGTTAATTTCCTTTATCACATAGATTAGGAATAAAGTATGAAGCACACTAACAATTTCAGATGAAGAAGTACCTTCTTTACACTAGCTGTAGCCATTTCATGTATCTTTGAAAAAATGAGGAATTGTACATTTTTCATTCATTAATACAGTATGTGTTTTAAATGCAGTAAAAAAAGCAAGAAAAGAAAAAAGCGACAGAAATGTGAGATACAAAGAAAATGAAACATGAAAGAAGAGGGAGGCAAGCTGGTGAGAAATTCACCAGTGTATAATTCTCACCTTGTCATTAAGCCTGGAGAAGTCAGTGTACCGTCTGAAAACCACCCAGCTTTCCTCTGGACTTCTTTTTACCAGTATTTTGTACACCTGTGCAGAAAAACAGGAATATCAGAAAAACGCACAGAAGTTTAGGCTGCATTGGCTGGAAGGCTGATATTATCCTTTATTTCTTAATGAAACAAGACTAGTGGATAAAAAAAGTATCCTTAATTGGAGGGGGTTTTAAGCTTAATTATCAGTACAAACAGTATAAATTAATTTCAGAGTTCAAGGAAGGAGTTTCTATAATTCCTAAATGCATTTAGCTACTCTCTGTCTGTAAGAAAAGGTTTGTGAAACTGCATCCAGATTTCTTCCCCAGCAAAAACCAAGTCTCATTTATCAAAGAGGTAAGTAAAGTATGTTTTAGCGATCTACTTTAACCTTTGCTGAATTATAGTTTTACTCATCAATCCTTGAGGCCAATCTGCTTTTAAGATGACTGTAATACTCAGCAACTGATTATTGCAATTGTTTTAAAATGTCTCATCTAACTTCGTTCAGAAGAAAAAGCAATGCAGGATAAAAATAACATCCTGCTTTGCTTTCATTTGTCTTGAACATTAGGTTTTGTCTTTCGAGGCGTAATATGACCACTTCCTTAGATAACTGCATCAGAACAGTTATACTAGCACTGTAGAACTGAGGTAATGGATTCTTTGAATCAAGATTTAGCAAGAAAATTGCACAGCAGTACCACTGTCCTACTTAAAAGCAAATGGATAAGTAAATAAAACAGTAACAACAACAGTAATAATTAAAGAACAAATCAATTACCTTTTAGGTGGACTGATACTCTAATGCCTGAACACAATGAATCTAACAACACACAATTTCAACTGGAAAATATTAAGCAATGTCTAGGAAAGAAGGATTCTTATGTCACAACCTTACTTTTTCCAATATAAGGAAAAAAAGGCTCTGCAATTGTACTGGGTTAGCTTTCCCAATCTAGGTGTTCTCTAGTTAAAAAAAAAAATAAAATAGAAGAAAGAAAACATATTTTTGGAATCACAGTGATAAAAAATTCCTTATAGGCATTTAACCAAATTCTATTTAAAACATTTTCTGATCTGTTACTTAGTAAAATCTTTCCCAGTATTTCACAGCAGGCTGTTTTAGCTGATAAATCTATTTTTCTTGTTGCAGTCCCAGCATGTGATAGCCACAGTAGTAGACAATTTCTATACATGTGTGAGACTATAGAATACAAAATTGCTAAAAACAACATATTAAGTTGCAGACAATTAAACAATCTACAGTGCAAATTAAAAGCAATTTTTCAGCAAGTATTTTTTTCTATTTATATCTACTTTTTAAACACAGAATTCCACTTTCAAGCAGCAGCATCTGTGGAAGTCATGTACTGTAATAGAGGCAATATTTCAGTCATTACAAAAAGCTATTAGCTTTTAGAATTCATGCTGCAAGACATGCCTGTGAAGCCAGCATTAAAAAGTCATTCTTCTGTCTTACATTTTCTGTATAAATGATCTCCAAATGTTTCAGCTTTCTTGTCATACCAAAAGCATAAACAGAGTTTGATTTTACAAAAATTTCATAAAGCAATATTGTTACATAAAATTGTGAAGACTCTTTGCTAGTTTACAGTAAAACACAGAACAAGAAGCTTTGGAATATGCTTGCTGATTTACTTGCTGATCAGTATTCTATTCTATTCTTTTATTCTACTAAAAGTTCTACAAAGACATTGCTTACAAATGCACGTGTGAAAAAAATCCAGCTAGTCTGACCCTCACTTTGAATGGTTTCCAAGTAAATATTAGACTACTTAAAAAAAGAAAAAAATATGGTCAACCTGAAACAAAAATTTTTGGTTGTCTTGCTAAAGTTGAAAGTAGTTTTGGGTTTGGTTCTTTTCTTTAAGATTTGTAATTAAGAAAAACTAGATCATTACAAAACCAACTGTCTGTTCCTTCACACAAGGTTTTGGGAAAAAACTACAAATGAATTCAACAAATTCAAGTCATTCCAGTCAATCCTGAATTGCCTTATTCCCCAAATACAAAATATTCAATGAAAATATGCCAATATTTAGCAACAATCTCTGTCTGATTCAGCACCTCATTATCATTTCTACTTGGCTTAAAAAAACCATGCCAACTGAACATTCCATGACTGCCAACTCATGAGACCAACTGCTTACAGAGATGTTTTTCAGCCTAGGTTTTTTCTCCCATAACCTTCAGCAGCACGTACTCTAACATGCACTAACATTTAACTCCTGAAGTTAGTACATCACACATGTTAAATAATTCAGATTCCTATTTTTGGGAACTCCGAGATGCTAAGAAGCAGTAAAAAAACTTCAGCAATTGAGTCTCCTCTCTTTCACAGCCGATTTCAATTTAAACTTCCACTGTCAATTTAAATTTTCACTGTCTTCCATCTCACTGACTTTGCCTTTCAGAAGCAACCAAAATTTCTAGGACTAATTACTTGCTGGTTTTAATGCACAACAGCAAGATTATTTTCAACATGCAAATGAAAACAAACAGTTAATTATGTGCTTTCAGGAACACACACAGCAACAAAAGAACTGAATTCAGGAAGAACAAAAATGCAACCAAGCATTTTAATGATGAAGAACGTTTCATTTGTACTGTAACCTGGCTTTCTGCATAAAATAACAACTTTGACTCCTTTTTCTAACTACAGTTGAGTAACATCTTACATGCACACTGGAATATGCCTTGGCATATTTTCAGACTAACTTGTGTTGATATAACCCTACTAGTAATTGTTTTAGTTTTGAAGGTATTATTTTAAAGGAAATTTTGGTTCTTCTCTTAAGCTACCATGCATGAAGATGTTAGAAACTGAAAAACTTAAGACAAAGTATCATTCTCAAATAATTTTAAAGCATCATTGTTTAATTCTTTGCAAAAAGAACTTGATGATTTTATTAGTATTTGAACTAGTAAAGTTAGCTTCCACACTTTTCTGGAAAAATAGGAGGAAAAAAGAATTTTTCTGCTATTTCTTCCTCCTTACCTATTTGTGATTAATGTTGCTCTGCTGAAGTAACATATATAATAAATATTTAGTAACAAACAACTCGCATCACTCCCAAATGCATTGCTGAATTATACCAAAGAAACCTTTCAACCACATCCACAAAAACAAATGCACAAATGCCTTAATGTATTTATGGCATGTAAAAAAACCTGAATTGCCAGTGACAGTACATTTTGAGAAAAATCAATGCAAATCAGTTAAGCTGGTGTTCTGCCACGAGATACTGCATATGTGACATCTCACACTGATGTTTTCAGAACAGATTGCCCTTTGTTAGAAACTAAACCTAGCAATGCAAGAAGCTGTAAACTACACGTTTGCACTTTAATGCAAATGTTGTATATTACTAATAACTGTAAAAGGCCAATATCAGGGTGTCTTTTATCATCCATTTCAGATAAGACTACATTTCATTTAAGATGTTTAACTATCCAGAACTTCTCCAAGTTCAATTTCACAAGGAATTGTAACTTTGCAAGGAATTCCTGATTTTTCCAGCAGAAATTGATACCTGAAGTAGAATGAATCCCTTCTATTCCATGTACACAATTACAGGAAAGACTGCTTCTGAGTCTCAATTTTCCCGCCTGTGTAACGGGAATGGTATTTTCCTGTCAGATGGCAGTACTTTGAAACTAAATTGGTATTGGTAAAGTACTCCAACATATCTGAAATGCAAGAATAACTATTGAAAGAGAATTCAAAGTACATTCAGTTGTTACCTTGTCATTACAGGATGACTATCCCCAAAACTTACAGTGAATTTCGCCCTTTCCTCCATCACCTCATAACCCAGTATAGTAGGTGTGGATGGTCGATCTTCCCAGCTCCTGGAATCTGTATTCTGCTCTATTTCTTCCACGGGCTGAGTACAGTATTCTATGGATGTCTCCAGACCTGTAAATTTAGTCCTAACAAGTGGACTACTACATGTAGATGATGTAGAACCAATCTGGTCAGGCACGCTCATCTTTTTAAAACTACCAATTGTAGAGTCCTCCAGCTGTCCTTTTGAGGAGCTGGAACTCGTTGAGATGCTCCCAAAAGAAGAACTTCTTTGGTTTCTGTTTGTAAAGCTGGATGATGAACTTCCAATAGGAATAGGAACAGGAACATATGGTGTTGCCATCCTTCATGAAAAAAATCTCAGTTTTTGGCCCAGGAGTTTAAGGTTTATTCACTGTGCAAGCCATGATTTTTCTTCTTTTCAAGAACAGCACCTGCAGTGAAATACAGAAAATGTTGTAATTTTTAAGTGAAAGCAACACTAAGACACTGCTTTGGAAGAATCTGTATCAGCATTGAGATGATACATAGCAGTATTGATGGTGAAGTATTTTCACAAGGATTTTGGCTTCGTATAAACTTCTGCTTTATAATTATATCTCTACAATTTGATGGACAGCTTTACAGGAGTTCACTGTCTTTCACAGCTATTAAAATGACAGAAAGTTAAAGTAAGATTACAAAAGAGAAAAATAATTTTGTCCTTTGTGATTTAAGTGCTATTTTGTTTCATTGAAAAAGTCAGCAATCTTTAGGCGTATCTAAGAAGCTGTTGTAGTTTTAATGACTGTTTAGTATAAACAGTACAAAAGCTTTTCTCAGAATTGCTTCTGTAAGATATCCGGAGCAGACTACATGAGCCAAACATGCATGGGACAATATGGATGACATGAATCAAAAGACACCACAGTAAACAACTTAGGTGAAAAACATATTTGCATATATTACATATTCACTGAAGTATAATGGATGTTTTCAAAGTGAAACATTTTTTTCAAAACAACTCTGTTGCATATAATGCTGCAGACATTTGTAACAATGTTAACTGGGCACATTTTCTGTAGCTTGAATTGGAGCAATTAAGTTTTACAAGCATGCACATCAAAAGCAGCGTTGTAATAGCAGCTAGTTTTCCATTCCAGCAGATTAAAATGGGAAAAACAAGTTCAGGGAAAGAAGATAAACAAAATACTCGATATTTTTTCTTCAAGAAAACCATTTCAAGCCAAAATTAATCTTATGTGTGCACATTTCTAAAGAAAGCAGAAGAAAATTAAGACAGCAGAATCGAACTGCCAAAAAAAAAGAGCGCCATCTCCTCATTTTAACAAAGTACCCAAAGAAGAGCTCCTACAAGATGCAAATTGAATGCGACCTCTTTGGATTAACAGGATTTGAGTCACCACCCATTTCACCCTGGAGTATGCCAATCAACCACGAGGCTGCAGGCGGCTGTGAAACGGGAAACCGTCAACCTGACTCGCGTCATATATATAATCAATCATCTACTGGAGCAATACCCAAATGAGTTTCCTAATTACCAGGGTAAAGTGATGGTTTCATTCTGTTGCTATAAATAAATCTTAGAGAACATGAATACGGAAACAAATATGAAATGAACTGGCATCAACAAGAAAGACTGAAAAATGCTCTTGGAAGAATTCCTTGAGTGAAGGAAAAAAACCTGAACTTCCTCCTCCTTTCCGCTACACAGGGAAATCTCTACACACTCTGTAAGTCAGAAAGCTCAGGGAACTTAGACCAACAATAACAATTTGAATCTGGCAACGACTCCCTGGGAGCACCTCTGCCTCACTGCAAGGTGAGGCTGGACACTCGGCAGCATCCGAGGGAGCAGAATTGTCAGTATCGCAAACCCCCACTGATCAGGTGCAGTATTTGGACTATCCAGCAGCTTCTATTGCAGCACAGCCCTGTGCTTGGTTCTGCAACTTAACCCCCTCTGTCAGACAGCTGACCTGCTTCAGCCTCACATCACTTAAAACACGCAAGTCACAGCTGTCTTGGAGACAGGACATTCTCCTGGAGCAAGACCAGGATTTAAATCCCTTTTTCCACCTGTATCTCAGTACGCGCATCTGTTTTCTGCCTCGAACAATAAACTTTGCAATAAAATTTTTTAACAGAGCTAGAAATATCAAGACAGAAGTATTCTCTGGCAGATTTTCTCTAGCAAAATTCTCATCTGCATAAGACACTGAACAAGGCAACTCCTTCTTCACTTGACACTTTAGTGACTCTTCCATGTTACCAACATAAGGAATTGAGAGCATCCCCTTAAAGAATGCTCCACCCAGCTATGCTCCTGGCAGGCGTGGGATTAAATCCCTATAAACAGAAGGATCCAACTCAGTCCAGGTTTGCAACAAATCAAAGGATCTGTAAATAAAAAGCAAAAATGTTTATTATCTTCTCCTGCATGACTTTATGAATCTGACCCAGGAAAGGAAAGTAAGCCCACACTGTGGAATCTGGTGAAGTTCACCCAGGAGTTCATGGAATTTTGAGAAGATAAAAGCCCGTGCTTTTCAGCACTTTTTGGGAAAAAAAAAAAAACCCAAACAAAAAAACCCAAAAGCCCACAACAACATTTTCACCAGTTACAACACTTACGAACGGTGTATTTTCTAGAACTTCTTTCTTTAATGTGAAATGCCAGTCAAGAACTTACTATCTTGAACTTATATACTACTACTACTCTTAAACACACATGCATTACTGAAAGGCTGTACCTACCCAGGCAAGCAATACAGCTCAACATAAACAGACCCGTAGAGTCTATATAGGCAAGCACTTGGTGTTAAGAATCCCACATCTACACTATACGTGCTTCAGCAGCTTTTATGTCAGAGTAGCTGTAATTTGGTACCACTGACTGAATGCTTATTAGCAGCTGGACTTCATTAGGTCTGCTCCCAGGGTACATTTTCTGGTTTTGTTTCTTTTGTACTCTGCAAGACCATCCCAAATTGTGAAGCAATGCGTACTAAATGGTGATGATCACAATATCTGCTTCTAAAGGACAGTGTTGCCTCAATCTGACACAGTAAACGCACCTATAGGTAAGTAAAAGGGCTCCTACTACCAACCTCACACCCAGATTCCTGTAACTCTGAAGAGCAATAGAAGTGTCAGGTCAAGTGAGCAAAAAGCACACCATGTCATTTAATTTGATTTTTTTTGGTCAATAAAACAAACGTTAGAACTTACCAGCCTCATAAATACATAAATATATGTACGTAAATCCATCTTAAACTGTAAAGATATCACAATTTCCAAATATCTAAAATAATTACATGCTATGAATCACAACAGGGTTTAAAATGACATTAATTTGCACTTTATGAAGGCTAAGCATTAGAAAAAGAACACAACCCTCAAATGAGGGTCACAACCTTAGGACTCAAGCCTTTTTATGAATATAGAAGTTTACTGCCAAATCATGCACTAAAAGTAACAGAAAATAATCTGATAAAAACACTTCTAGACAAACTTCATCACTCCTTGCTTACGCTGGTGCAGCAAGGAGGGAAGATTTAGGTGCACAGTCTGCCATGAACCAAGCTTCACCATGGACTGGTATCTCATGTGACTGCATTAAATCAGCAGAATCATTGCACCACACGGACTTTCAGAACAAACAGATCACTCACAACACCTAAGAGATAATCCAGTCACCGCACTCTTTCTTGTTTAGATATTTACTTACTTTACTTTTTATAATAAATTTTTTTTCCTGTTTAGAACCTGTATTTAGTTTAGTTTGATTCCCAGATGTAAGTTACAGTGAAATATAAAAGAAGAGAACATTTGCTGGAAGCACCGAATTGCTAAATCTGACATGGGACAGGACAGAGTCCCAGAAACTCTACCATCACATGCTACAAAACAGCATGACACCAACTTATCCTACTGGGTGTTTACGACAGCCACCTCCCTTTTTGCGGGTGAAGCAAATAGGCTATAATAAAACCACTTAAAAAGGGTTTGCCTCCAGCTTGCAACTATCGCAATTCCAAACCCTTTTAAGCTAATGGTTTGTATCTTCGGTGAGAAACATGTAAGCCATACGATTTGTGGACAGTAGATTAGAAACAAAACAATCCTTATTTAAGAGTTCTAATTGGATTTAGAAGACTTTTAGCTATGCAATACTATTTGCAATGGGGTTACATACAGCACATCTCTGTTTGGAGAATGCAGTCGGGCTGACCTCTGTTGTTTGGGATTTCAGCGCTACCATGGAATGCCTCCTGAGGAACTAGTGGGTTATTTAAAGAAACAATTTGCTGGGTCAGGATTTATAAAACTTTTAAAAAAACCCGATCGTTTAGCACTGACTTCAATCAGGTTACTTAACGACGTATTTCACCTGTTTATGAACTCAAAATTGGGGCCTGTTTATCAAACCTCGCACGCACACGGGCACACAGAGGGGGCAATTCCTGCCCCACGGAGTCTGTCACCACATCGGAAACAACTCTGGAGGTACCCCCTCCCCCCCCAAATTCCATAGCGAGATGTGCGTACCTTTCCTACCTTCGCCTGTGACTTAACGGTGCTGAGACCGAAACGAAAACCACACAGAAACCGTACTCATCTTTCAGCCTCCCGCCAGAGGCCGGCAGGGCCCTGACGCGGGG
>VYZM01021681.1:830339-845898 GCA_013398915.1 Dromas ardeola
CGGTGTCACCTACCGCCACCGTAACGTCGTGCTGTGCCACCAGGTGTTTTTCATGGGGCAGTAAAACCAGTGTGGTAGTGGAGAAACGTATGAAATTTCACGGATAAAAGCGATCCGTGATTTTCTGGGAGAGGGGGCAAAGAGGGGGATGAAATCACTTTTCGTAAATATTGGTGGAAATAAAACTGTATCTCGCTGTTTTAGAGTGACCTATGTACATAGACAGAAGTACAATATTCTGAAGAAAGCACAATTTGTGTCAAAAGGTACATTTCCTTTATATACTTTATATTCTTTATACATGACATAAAAAGTGATGCCTAGGATTTCTGACAAAGTCTGTTGAGTTTTCATCTGGATTTTACTGTGCACCTTTTTTCCTGGAATTGCACACCCCACCCCCCATCCACCCCCCATCCCCTTTGTATCTTTTATCTAGAAGGCACACGTTGGGATTTTCGGGTGTCAGCATCCTGCTGGAGCAGTAGCTGTGGCTTATGCCTGACATCTGTCTCATGTTCACAGGTCTGGAAGCCGTTTGATACTTCCAGAGAATATTACACCTCGTCTTCAAATGCTGCACAACTGATCTGCTTGTTTATAATAAACCTGATACTTTGGGCAGGGCATGGGCACACAAATAATGAAGCAAAACTATGCTGGTAAGGTGATCTGATCTGTGATTGCAAACAGTAGCATGGGCCTGTTGCCTTACCCTTGTCAGTATATGCTGCTCTGGGGGCTACTGTTACCACCACAGTGTAATTCTTCTGCCGGAATTGTATTCTTAGGGTCTTGAGGAATTTTGTTCCGTGGTTTGTTTTTTTTTTTTNTTTGTGTTTTTTTTTTTTTTTTTTTTCCTGAGTCGTATTGTTTAAGCAGTACATCAGACTGTTTGGAATTAATTTTGAACTTTGTGGTTTTGATAGATGTTGGTCTTTCAAGCAATTTCCTCAGATTTGGCAGGGTAGCTAGCATTCATCATGAGTAGCACGAATAGATTTGAAAAGCATTAGTGAATGACTAGTTCAGAAGCCATGCCACAGGGAACTTATTTGGATCTAATTATCTCTTTAAATTCCCAATTCTGTTTTAAATTTTAGTACTCAGATAATACACTGGATTTTTGAAATGCATTATGTTAATGCATATATTAAATTAGAGGAAATATAATCAATTGCATTTTGAAAATTACACTGCTGAACCTGATATACTGAACACATATGTTTAAAGTTATGAACTTTAAACTTTGTCTCACTCAAGATGAAAATGTCCTCTGACATAGAGCAGCAGAGGAGAAAAAAACTGCTAGAAACAAGAGAATCCTAACTTCCAGTTGCTCAGAACACTTCTTTTCTATAGTAGTTGAACATGTCTGAGCATTACAATAATTTAGTTGTATTCTATGGTTTTTAAAATTTTTTTTTACTGTAAATATTTTTAAAGTTCTCTACCTCTACCAAGTTACTTTTTAAAAACAAATGAGATTTTTTTCACCTGTAGAAACATTTGATAGTTATAAGTGCATGTTTTTTGGTCTGTTAGTCAGATATCCTAACAGCTTGTGATATGACATTTATTGTATAGGTTAACATAAAATTTTTAACAGGCCCCGCCAATGATAGTGAAGTTAGTTTTCACTGTGACACTGTCAATCAAGCAAGAGTCCTATCCCAAATCCTTTGAAGAGAACAGGATGTTTTTTCGTCATGGTGAGCAGGTACAGGAACAAGGTGTGAAGCTGCATTTCTTTGGTCATTTGGAAATTCCAAGGAAGTCAGTGGGATTTTTGGCTGCTGAGGAATGTGGGCTCCGTGCCGTCATGTCACAAGGCGCTATTCACTCACAAAGTCATCATGAATGACTGTTGCTTCACTGGGGTGAGAGAAACTATGCAGGATTAAGGTGAATTTAAATTGGGTCTGTGCCTTTCCTGGTTTTCTCTTTACAGTGGTTCTTTCCTGCGTACTCCGGCTGTAGCAATCCGAAAATCTTCGAGACTGCCTTGCTTCGGCTATTTGTGCAAGCAGAGAATCTGTGGCTTTTATTGCAGGCTAGATGAGCCACCCTGTGGCAATACCGCGCATTTCACCTTTATCGAGTCGAAAGGACAACAAAACGAGTTACTAAATGTGTAAGAGACTGGAAAGTGTTTGCTGGACTGCCCCGGTAAGTATTTGCTGGTTTTTTCTGCATATATTGGTACTGGATGCCACCCACGTTCTGCCTGCATCCACTAGTTACTTGGTTTTCCAGAGGATTGGTATATATATTATAGGCCTGATAAAAATCTGTCAGGCCATCATAATTCTTTGTGCCAAAGACATGATTTTTGCTAATGCTAGCCGGTTAGCTAGCTTAATTTAACCTTGTTTAGGGGCTAGGGCTTGCAGAGTCAGAAAAGCCTATTAACGTAAAAGAATTTTATGCAACCCCTGTGAACTTCCCAGCACTTTCTCTGCTGGGAAGAAAGGAGGAACTGTTAATTATGTAACACTAGTGGTCCAGCAATTTCATCTTCTGTTGAAAAAAACCCCAACAAATAATCCTGCAGGTGAGAACTCTGGGACAATCAGTTATTGAATTAAATGTGGCTTCTAATGTGCTAGTTGAGGCATAATGCGATACGTTTTCAAAGTCCCACCTGCCCCCATGATCATGTGAAACACTGAGGGTAGATTTTCAATCAGGTTATGGGATTTAGGCACTCAAATCTCATTACATTTCGATTGGATGTAGGCACTCAAATTCCACTGTATTTTAGAAGAATTCAGGCATTCAATCCCATTATGTTTCAATGGGATTTGAGCTTTTCTCTCTCACAATACTGTGAAATCTATGACTTGGAGGATATTTGTTTTATGACAAAAAAGAAAATTTTGTTTCTCAGCTGTAGTGTCTTAAGCATTAAAAGTGATGGATTTTCTCCTAAAGGCAATAATTTCTGTAATTCTAAAATCCTAGAATTCTATAATGGTTTGGTTGGAAAGCACCTTCCAAGATCATCTAGTCCAACCCCCCTGCCATGGACAGGGACATCTTTCACTAGATCAGGTTGATCAAAGCCCCATCCAACCTGGCCTTGAACACTTCCAGGGATGGGGCAATGTCCTGGTTTGAGGCAGAACAGAACCAATTTTGTTTTCAGTAATTTTACTTTTCAGTTAAGTCTCTTCTAACAAACTAACTCTCTGAAATTAACGGCATATTTTTCAGACAGCGTCTGCTTCTAACAGATAACATCTGATGTTTATAGTTAATACCAAAGAATGGTCTGCAGAGAGGCTTTTGCTCATACTTACTGCTATAACAACCAAGGTCAGCTAACTTTGTTATGTACCAATTTGGAGGGTCAGAAGAAGAGCGTAGAGGGGTCGCCTCTGTGGGGAGGAGCGGACAGGACAGGTGACAGTGACCCAAAACTGACCAACAGGGTGTTCCATCCCATCTGCCCCATGCTTAGTATAAAAGCTGAGGGATCGAAGGGGTCAGCCTCTTTCTTCAATGGCTGGTGTCCAAGCAGGACTCTGTCTGTTCGTCTGCCTTTGATCCTGATCCGTGCATTCCTGAATCCAGATCTGTAATCCAATTCCCATATTCGCTGAGTCCAGTCTGGGACTTTCACAGTGTCTGCGGGTGACGTGATTGTCATCCTGGGAGCCTGACATGGTTTTGTATATATTGCGTATATTTCATTATTTTCTTATTATTATCTTTTGTTTTTATTATTACTGTTTCATTAATTTAGTTTCTTTTCAACCCATAAGTCTCTCTCTCTCTCTCTGATTCTCTTTCCCTTCTCTTCAGGGAAGGGAGAGAGAGGTTAAAGAGAGGATCAAAGACAGCTTCTCTGGACAACCTGTTCTGGTGTCTTACCACCTTCATCATACATCATTTCTTCCTTATGTCCAACCTAAGCCTACTGTCTTTCAGTTTAAAACCATTGCCCCTTGACCTATCACAACAGGCCCTAGTAAAAAGTCTCTCTCCATCTTTCTTATAAGCCCCCTTTAAGTATTGAAAGGCCGCAATAAGGTCTTCCCGGAGCCTTCTCTTTTCCAGGCTGAACAACCCCAACTCTTTCATCTTTTCTTCACAGGAGAGGTCCTCTAGCCCTCTAATAATTTTTGTGGACCTCCTCTGGACCCACTTTAATAGGTCCATGTCTTTCTTGTGCTGGGGACCATGGAGCTGGTCACAGTGCTCCAGGGGGTTCTCCTTCCAGGTTCAAAAACTACACAACTTTAAAGTGGTACAGCTGGAGAGTTGGAAAGTAGTATAAGCATTGAAACTGGGAATTTCATAAAATATGGGCATCTAGATCCTGAGTTGTGATCCTGAAATACTTTAAGCAGTTGCCTTGTCATTCTAATGTCTCTTCACTTTATAGATACTGTGTCAGTGTGTGTGTGTTTATATGTTGTATTCGAATACTTCCTATGTCTGTGAGATGCTACTACAGCACATGTTCAGAGGCACCTTGCCTTTTAAAGGGCTGAAAAAGTTGACCTTTTATACATACCCTGTGAGAGCTCCTGTCTTTGGGAGGTTGTACTACACAGTTTCAGTTATCCAGTGGTCAAAAAGGACTGAGGGAACGGTAGGAGATGGGATTTAAAATCCATTGCTGGCTGGCTCTTTGCAGGTTTGGTCTGACTTTGTGTGATTCAGTGCTCTGTGGCTGACTGCGTTCAAGCTTACTTTGAAATCATCATGAGGTATCTCGCTTGTGCAGTATAGGCTCCTGGAGGCCTGCAGTCCTTGTTCAGAGTTCGAAGTATTGCCCTGAGGACTAAGCACTCCCAAAGTCCAGTTGTTTGTTAGCTCTAGATCTTTTATGGCTTCTAGCTCAGGTTTTGAATTTCAGACTTGACTCTTGTTCAAAACACTCAGGTATGGGATACTGATTGCCCCTTTGTCTCCTAACTGATTAATCTCGGCCAGTTAACATCTATATATTGTCTTCTAATGCTTGCTATAAACTTTACTCATAATACGGTTTTACACCTAAGTTGGTTTCAAGGCAGTATCCTGATAATAGACATTTTGTGGAATAAAAATAGACCTAATAGACTTATTGTGGAATACCAGTTTCACGGGTATAGTTCAGCAGCTGTGTATTATTTTGGCAATTCACTGAGCTACAAATGGGACTTAGCAGCTTTCTATGCCTGTTGCATTTCTCTCTTAGAGGGGAGTCCTCAAGAAAGAAAGCAGAAGCAGCAGCAGCCTCTAAGGAGTTAAGAAATCCCTGCCTGCCAGAGGCTAGGTCTACTTTGAGTTGCAGGGAATTTTTCTCTCTCAGGGGTTGCTTCTGGGTAGAGAAACTCACAGGCGTTAATGGCCAGAATTTTCAGATGAATGAACTATAAGTTTGGATTTTAAAATAATATGAGAGTTACAACATTTCCTTCTGTCCTGTGCCAGGTATCGAGATCCCTAGAAAATTGTGTCCTTCCTTCTTACTTCCTTTTTATTCTCACCATCAGCATTTTCAGCCCCTCTCCTAGCTGGATATATCTTGCTTTGGCTTTAAAATACACAAGTAATTATGATCACCAACTGCTAATAATGATGTGTCATTAAGAATATACAGAATTATTCTGATAATTGATTGTATTCATCCTTGGGCGAAATTGTCCTAGAAATTGACAACTAAAGACTCATTGATGTGTGGCTACCCTCTGGAAAAAGAACAGAATAGGTAATTTTTACAATAGGTAGACTATGATATTCCACTGGGTTCCTGCTTTCCCTGCTTTCTTTGCCTTGGTCTTTACTGGTAAAATCGACTTTCAGGGACTTTCGGTCCGCTGTGATCAATGGATAAGTTTGGAGCAAGGCAGGTTTACCTTGGTGAAAGAAGATTAAGTTGAGGAACATTTAAACAAACTGGACATATGGAAGTCCACTCATCTGGTGGGATATGCCCATGAATGTTGAGGGAGTGGGCAAATGTCACTGCAAGGCCACTCTCAGTCCTCTTTGAAAGGTTGTGGAAGTTGGATGAGCTTCCTGAGGACTGGCAGAAAGTGAATGTCGCTTCCTATTTCAAGAATGACAAGAAGGTGGATCTAGGGAGCTACAGGCCTAATGTTAATCACTGAGAAGGTGATGGAGCAATTCAGGAAACAATTTCTAAACATGAAGGACGAAAAGGTGATCAAGAGTAATAGTTAGGAAGGGAAAGTCATGTCTGACCAACCTGATAATTTCCTCTGATGAGATTATTGACTTGGGGGGTGGGGGAAGAGCAGTGGAAATTGTTTATCTTGACTTAGTTAAGGCTTTTGACACTGTCTCACATAACATCCTCACAGATAAACTGATGAAGCAACATCTTCATTAATGACCTTGATGGTGGCACAAGAGTACGCCTTCATCAGGTTTGTGGACAATGCAAAACTGTTGATATACCATGTAGTTATGCTGCCATTCAGAGGCATTTCTTGACATGCTGGAGAAATGGGCTGTTAGGAATCTCATGAAGTTCACAAAGGGAAATGCGAAGTCCTGCACTTCGGGAGGCATAACCCCATGGGATAACCAGTACAGGCTGGGAACCAACCACCTGGAAAGCAGCTTTGCAGAAGAGGCCCTGGGGGTCCTGGTGGACACCAAGCTGAACATGAACCAGCAGTGTGCCGTGCAGCAGAGAAGGCTAATGGTATCCTGGGCTGTATTAGGAATATTGCCAGCAGGTGAGGGAGGTGGTCCTTCCCCTCTGCTTAGCACTGGTGAATAACGTCTGGAGTGCTGTGTCCAGTTCTGGGCTCCCCAGTACAAGAGAGATACGGACATACTGGAGCAAGTACAGCAAAGGGCCATGATGATGATTGCAAGCTTGGAGCATCTGACAATGAGGAGACGCTGAGAGAGCTGGGATTGTTCAGCCTGGAGGAGGGAAGGTTCAGGGGTGTCTTAGCCACGTGGAGAAGTAGCTGATGGGAGGGCGCAAAGAAGTTGGAGCCAGGCTTTTCTCAGTGGTGCCCAGTGACAGGACAAGAGTCAGAGGTCACAAATGGAAATACAGAAAATTCCATCTGAATGTAAGAAAGCACATTTTACTGCGAGGGTAATCAAACACTGGAATAGGTTGCCCAGAGAGATAGTTACTTGATGATATTTAAAACCTTACTGGACACAACCCTCAGCAACCTGCTGTAGCTGACCCCGCTTCAAGCAGGGGCTGGACTAGACAATCTTGGGAGGTCCTTTGCGACCTCAACCCTTCTGTGATTCTGTGAGCTTAGAGGCCCGCCATCCTGCTGTTGCTGCAGAACAAAAAGATACCAGACACAGTTTCTATTTCCGTTTTCTTAAAAGCATCTAAAAGCGTCTACTCTTCAAAGAGCATGGGAGCAAAATTTTTACTCCTCATCTGCTGTTGTGAGATGAAATAAAATTCAACTTGTTGCAAGTTTACAGGTAGTCTTTGAATGTACTTTCTGATACTTTTTTCTGAATAAGGTTTTTTTTTCTTCTTTTCTTCTTTTTTCCTCCCTGTAATCAATGTGAAAAGAAAAGAAAATTATAAGGAAAATCCAGGGAGTAGAGAATAAAGGATTATTGTTAATTGAATAGTAGACTATATGGTTTCTTTTCAATCTAAATAAAATTATTATGGCAGAGATTTCAGGCATTTTGATTGAGGAGTCATATTCATGTGCAATAATGACTTCATTACATGCATTTGAAGCTTCAAGTTTAGAAATGATTAGTTTGCTCTTAGCTAGAAGAAGTGGTTTTAAATGTTCTTTGTTTTACATCATTGAAGCATTCACTCACTTTCCTTGTGGGGAAGAGGTGGTTCTCTCCCAGTAACAACCTTTTGGACACAGTGGTACCCTGTGTTGTAATTTGACATGGCAAAGCTTCTTGTCCTTTGATATAACCTTTGTAGAAGGTTTGGGTTTTCCCTCCTAATGCTCTACAGCTTACTGTTTTGCATGGCACAACGTATTTTAGTATTGATTTGTGAGAGGTCTTATAAGTATTTCTTTCTCTGTGGGTAAAGAAACTTGGTCTTGTTAAAACACGAAGGGACACACGAGTGGGACAGACTGTTGTTTCACAGGTTTCTGTGTGACCTTGGACAAATCACTGCGATTTCACTTCACCGTTGATTCCCAGGTTTTGCTGTAGGCTCATTAAGCAAGCTAACAAAGTTACAGTGAATATAATCTTCTTCTAAATCTGGAAGGCATCACTATTACTTGCACAACCCTGTGTTCTGAATTTAAAGTGATGCTTGTCTTTCCTGCACAACACAGCTCTGTTACAATAGGCTCCTCCTGCCCGCAGTCACTAATACAGCCCTATAAAGGGCATTGTTCATTGACTGTATCCTGTGCACAAAGGATGTGAGTTTCATTGTTTTTAACAATAATACAGAAACATTTCCCTTTATTTCCAAAGTTCAAATAGCAGCAGTTGTGTGAAACAGGTTTGTCTTGGAGAAACATGTGGCGCATTGATATGCAAATGAGCACACCCTGTGCTTCAGCAAGTGCCAGGGTGGCAGGGTTCCGTACTGCCACACTCAAGGGAACTTTTGCATTGTGCTCAGCTTGTGTTCAGCTAGCCAAAATCCTAACAGTGTTTCCTTCCCTGCTAGAGGCAGACTTTGAAATACTGCTATACTTGACGTCCTTGCATGTAAAGTTGGGTAGAATCACACTCTTACCCTTTTTTTATGCAGTAGCAACATGTAGTTGGTAATTTTTAGATGAATATTGTACAATAATGTATTTCATTTATGGTAAAAAACACCAGATAATTTGGACTTTTGGCTTTGAAGAACAAAAATATCTCTGTCCTTCAGAAGGACTCTATCTATTGCATTCTGTTTATTTAGCCTCCTAGTCTTTTTCTGTTTCAACTCTACCTTGTGAATAGCAATTCAAGAGTATGTTGCACACTGGCATGTTAATTTAGCATTAACATTTGCAGGCTATTCTAGGGCTGGAGGCTACTGTTTAGTGATTATTATTATTATTGCTATCTTGCAGAGCCCAGAAATGTGCTAAACATTTGCAGACATATAGAAAAACATCATTACTTTCTGGATGGATTTGTAACTTTATATTGAACAGGATGAAACAAGTGATGATAACAGATATTTCAGGAAGAAGATGGGAAGAGAGAACAAGCGTTATCACATGAAGATCAATCACTAACTCATTTTAGGCCTTGACGTAGAATGCTTTATTATCAAACAGTATTTATCATGGTGGATGATTACATGGAGCAAAGACTCTTTTAGGAGAGATGAGCTCTAGTGGGAATGCCTCAGCTGATCTCAGCTCTGCAGCAAGTTTTGCTGAGTGAGCGTGGTAGGAACCCCCCAAATCGCAGAAAATGAGAGACAAGTTCCGCACTACTTGTCTCACTGTCATCCGGATGCTGTGCCAGCGACTGGAATGCCCACCCCTTCCTTTTGAACTGCGCCCATGTCTTATTTCCCAGTGAATGTAAGATTATGGGAGGGAAGCAGAGGGTGGGATGGTCCCAGCATGCTGGTAGGACACAGCTGTCTCTCCCACCTTCACCCAAGCCTGGGGAAGAGCTCCCAGGTACCTCAGCTTAGAGGTAGCAATAGATACCTGAGACATTTCATCTAGAAACCTGGACACAACTGATCACTAGTATATTGCAGCACTCCCAAAAACTCAATAATTTTAAATGAAGGGGAAAATTATCCAGCTGCATGAGTGAATAAATGTCTTTTATGTGCTGAGGAGGAAGACAATTCTTAGGATGCCTTTTGAATTAATACATTACTGTTTCTGGATGTAATGGAAACATTAGGCATTGCAAGTGTAGGGTAAGATGGGAAACATGAGGGCGGTTATAAGAAAGGTGGAATTTTGCTGTCAGAACTGTCAGAGATTTTTCTAAGGAGATAGAGTCTATGATGGAACAAAGTCAATATTAAAATGGTCATTTTTTAATAAGAAATCAGTATTGCCTTTTGTCACTACAGGCATGAATACCCACATCCCCACAAATGCATACTACCTGCATGATTTAAAAATGCCATCAATTTAATTTTGATGGTGTTAACTTCAAGGGAGTAAGTGTTCCTAAATGGTCCGAGGTGTTACCCTGACTCTCTCACTGTACGATACTAAGGACTTGGAGTTTCAGCATGAAGACCTTGGCCTACTAAGTCCACTGAGTCCACAATTGCCACTTAAAATTGTTTCAAACTTTTAATAGAGGTACAGAAAAAAGAAGAAAAGTAGTTAGAACATTTGAAATGTAACTTATTAAGTGAGGTTTTGAAATATAAATTTTAAAATAAAACCTGTAATTATAAAAATACCTAATACCATAAAAGGTAAAAGTTTTTATTTCACCAGCATCCCCTAATTGGTTTCCTTTGTATATAAAAAGATTTGAGATGGAAGTTCTTCTTCCTGTTAAGCTATATTATAGCTGGTATTAAAGACTATCAAATGTCTTTTTGGAAAAAGAAAAATGTATTTGAGGTGTATTCAAGCTATTGCTTTTCCTAAGTTTATGCTCCCATATGGCTTTGCTGGGAACAAAACAAGACAAATAGACACAAAAGGGGAGAGAACAACAAAAGCTGGCATTGCACTTTTTATTTTTGGTGCTGATTTTAGCTTGCAGCTTTCAGAGTTGGAATGACAGGCACACTGTGCCATCTTAGCATCCAGCCCAAAACTCAGCAAACCTGCATCAGCCACCGTTCATGTCATGGGTTGACAGTGAAATGAAAAGAGGTTCTGTCTTGCTTGACTAAATCAGGTTTCTTTCACACCAAAGAGGAAAAGACAAGTAGGAAAGAGCAAAAATAAGTCTGAGCAAGAAAAAGAGAAATACAAGAAATGTTGCAGGTGGGATCCGAATCTCATGTTCTGTATGATGTTACAGATTAAACTAAAGAGCAGTGAACAGTCATGTGACAAAGGGAGCTGGACTTTTCTTACTCTGTACAGTGTAGAATAAAGGATTTTACACCACAAAGCTCAATGTATGAATTCTCCTTGCCTGGTATTAAACAGAGTTTCTTTGGCGTGAAATGATTTGTATGCTGTAATTTGAATGGTAGCAATCTGACTTTTGTGCAAGAAAGATGGTTGAGAGGAAGCATAAATAATAACCTTACCATTTCTTTCTGACATGTAGATCATGCTGAACATTAGATGATGAAGATATTTCTGTCCTTTGATATCCTGTGTTCTCACAACAAATTATTATACATCAAAGAAATGAGCTCTGAGTCAAAATGATAGTAAAAGTGATGAGCTAGAAAATAATGTAAAGAGCTGGTACCTATGAAATTACTGCAAATGTCTGAAGAAATGGGGTAAAGGAAATTGCTCACAAAGTTGTTCAAATGACTTAAGCTGCTGTCTGAAAAATAAATAATCTGGGATATGACTATTAAAAATGAAATGTGGTTAAAAGCTAAAGATTTTGAAACACTGTATCCGATACTGCATTACAAGCCATCTTTCCTTAACCTCCTTCCCTGATTAAAGTTTTAGAAAGATTGTAGCGGGGGCAAGTAGAGGGCAAAAAGATTGCCAATGTCATAAAAAATCTTTCTTATCTGAGTCATTAGTCCTTTTCCAGCCATGTCAATAGTGGGTTGAAGTCATTATTGCCAGAAGACTGTTCAGTGGTGTATGTAAAATGAGTTGATTGTTTCATTCTCGTTCCTGTTAGATACTTACATAAAAAAAAAAAAAAAGTTTACTAGGATTGATACCCCCCAACTGATGCCAGAGGCTAAGCAGTGGCTGGGGATTCATTGCAGAGAGAAAATCGTAGTTAATGCGGGTTAAGTGAATCATGTACAGCGGTAGGGAAATTTGTCCTTTTCGTTGATGAGATTCTTGTGTGATCTGGTCTAGTCTCACTTCAGTGGAGTGTCTTTCAATACCCACTGGGGGACAAGGCTTCTTCTTCCACGTTTGGCCATCTAAGTTTATGTTTGAGGTGGTTGTCTAGGATCCCTCATAGCCCATACAGAGACAAAACCATTTTCAGAGGACTTCAGTTTCTCCAAGATAACCATTTTGGAGATGTTTTGGATCATGTTGCACAGGTTGTCCATGTAATACTGTTCAGAAAAGTTGAACTCCAGGTGGTCCCCTCCTGCAAAAATGGCTGGGTTTTGGTTTTATTCATATGCCCAGAGGGGACATGAATGTAAAAAGTCTAAGTAAAATGTGATGGCTACAAGACTAAGAGGAGAGATGAACAGAGGACAAAATGTTATGTACTCTGGGAAGCTCTTCCTATGAAAAAAAAAAAAAAGGAGAATATAACATTTTAGTAGATGTCAAACATTCACACCGAAATTAGTGATGAAACTTACTCTGAAGGCAGAAAGCATTGTTTCCCATTACTCAGAGCACAGACTTTCCACAAATTCCTTCAGTGTAATCTTGTCTTTGATAGCTTTTCTTCCTGGGGCCTCAAATTCGTTACTTACCTCTCTAATTCAGTTTCTAAGTCAATAAAATGGGGATAACAGGACTTTATAACTCCCTTGAAAAATGTTAATTAAGAATGCAGTGTTGAATTACAGGTGAGCGGTGGTAGGTGTGTGCTGTATGTGCTCAAAGACCTGGACTAGCACCAAGATCTCTTGAAGTTGATGGTACAGACTTAGTTTAAATTTATAACTATCATATTTTTATCACCAAACAGTTATAAGCTATACATAAATTTTTCAGCTGCAGCTTTTGAGCCCTCCCTTGTGCTTCCTTTTTAGTTGTGGACTTAAATATATTTTTTTTTCCCAGAGGGAAAATGCAGAGCAGAAGGGTTACTCTAGGCTGTGGTCCTGGTGATATATTTGGATGTTATGGAAAATTGGAAAACAAATTATTGCCATGTCTTATTAAAGATCCATGTGTCTGGACCAGATGTTTGCTCTACAGCCAGTTCTGCTAATGAGGAAAAGGGTAACTAACCATAACATGATTGATTTCTGGGTGAACGTCCATCTTTGCCTCTCACCCTAGCAGGTGTGTGTATTTTCTGTATTTCAGAGAATACATATTTTTCTGTATTGCAGAGGATATAATATAGCCTGTCCGCTACCAGAACTTCTGAAATAAAATATCTTGGCAAAGACCAACAGATCAGGGCTCTTTCTTTAGGAAAGAAACCCCCCACATTATTTATTAAAATTATCTATACAAGTGACAAGTGATTTTCTTTGATTATACTTATTTTACTGCTTCTGTTGCCCTGAATTGTGAATTATGATTGCTGAGATAAATGCACTGAAAGACTGTCTGTTCTCACTTTGGCTTCCAGAAATGCCTCTTCATGTTTTTCAGTGAGGTACTGTTTTGTAATTTACATCATCAGTCTCATTGTGTGAATCTCTACAGGTATCTCAGCAACCTTTGCAGCAGTAATACAGTGTGGGTACCATTTCCCTCTGCTTTCCAACAGTAAAAAAATAATGCTCTCACAAAGCTGTGCTAAATTAGAAGACTAGCTTTTTCTATGCTAAATCCCTATTGTTATGCATGATTTTAGTCAGTATAAAGAAAAGGATGAAGCATCCCAGCTTTCTAGGTGGCCCAAAAAACCTATTGTCTCCCCTCAGGTTTTCCACAAATGTACTTGAGCTTTCCTTTAAGTCTCGTGTCTGAATTTGTGAATCCCCGTAAAGGAAAGAAAGATTGAAGCAATCTCTGAATGTAACTTTTAAAAGTTGGAAATAGGACTAATGAAATCGCAGCGTGGGTCCCTAAATGATAATTTAGTGGTAGACACTGAATAGAGCATGCTGTGTGATTTGCTGACGAATCCTGCGAGATTTGCTTAGATACAGGATCGGCCACACTGAGAGCAGAGCAGTAATTCAAGCACTTCTCGTTGGTGACAAAATTGCTGTCTTCCTGTAGCTGAGTTAGTGCTGAAAGGTGCAACAAGCTAGCTCATATATTTTCAATAGGAATTTTTTAATAAAAGGCAATAAATTTAAAGCACCCAGCTGTTCTATAAAGGCATCATAAAAAAGTGACAGTGTGTAATAAATTACCCATTATTTATTTTTAAAAAGGGTTTCTAATGAAAGCTTAGCACTAATTAGATCTAATCACACTGGGAAAATTTGGCTGTTTTCCAAGACATTTAGATCCTGTTCATAGCTATTCTACTTTTACACTTTCTAGATTTCTCTTATCTGCAGTATGATGGCCACTGTTCTTCAAAATGATGTTTTCCCTAATGACTGGAGACTGCATCTCCCATTATGATCTATAAATTTATGTAGGCAAGTAGAATTTGAATCTTGACTAACTAGTCCCACTTACAGAGCTAACTTCTCATTTTTGCAACAAAAAATGCTTGGACGTATTAGTTCTTAACAATGTACATTTGCTCTCATGAAATCTTTGATCTCTTTCTCCATATTTTCTTAGCTTAGTGTTACTTCTTCTGTTCAACAGAAAGCGCTTTGAGGTTTGGTTTGGTTTTTTTTTCCCATCAGTCTCATTCTAAATTTGTCCCTATTTAATTGCATGTGCTTGAGGGTTTAGTTTAAAGCTCTTCTGCATTCTCTATCATCATTTGCTATGCTTCCAATTAAATGTAATCTGAAAATTTGTCTATTTCTTAAGACATTCAAACAATTTGTATTTTTATTTTTGCCTACTTCCTTTTCTGTTTCTTTAAAAACCTTTAAAAACGAAAGCAAACCAAAATTAGCTTGATCTTTAGATAAGTTAAGATCCCAGAAAGGGAAGAGGTATTGCTAAATAAATGTAGCTGTGTTAGTACTAACAAAACTCTCTTTGTTCCTATTTAACTTACTTTATTATGTTTGAGTCCATTCAATTATTTCTGTTGGAGAATACAAAAAAATACATAGTTTAATGCAGAGTAAAGACACTGATATGTATAATTTTACATTTAATATAATCAGATGCCCTCTATTTTTTTCCTTAATGCAAACAGAGGCGGCTTTCAAGGACAGTGACAGTAAAAACTTAGCTCCAGTAAAATACATGGAAATCGACTGGTTTCCTCTGTAATAATTTTTGAAGATTTCTTTAGACACTCCTGTTCATGTGGTCTGCAGACTGAAAAGACTTCTGCCCTCAGAAACTCTCTGCAATGAATTGAGACATCAGTACTTCTTAGCACTGATAAAATAACACCCTGTCAAATATTTGATGGTGGAAAGATGGTGAGTTGATCACTCAGATGACTGACCAAGTCACAGTCACTAGATTTCAGGGTACAGGCAAAAATATTGCTTTTTTTCACCTCAATTCATGCTTCTTTCACCTCAAGGTGCTGAGAAGTCAGGTGAAGTCAGTCTTTTTCAGAGAGAAGCTTGCCTGAAGGCATAGCTACATTTCTATCTTACGCTTGGTTCACGTTTAACTCTTTTGCCTTGATCTAAATAAAATAACATTGCATATGTTGCATATGGAGGAAAAGAAGGCTATCAGAAGTACTCAGCATGGACTCACCAAGGGGAAATCATGCCTGACTAATCTGATAGCCTTCTATGAAGGCGTGACTGGATGGATAGATGAGGGGAGAGCGGTAG
>VYZM01021681.1:846686-901648 GCA_013398915.1 Dromas ardeola
TACAAATACTTAAAGGGTGGGTGTCAGGAGGATGGGGCCAGGCTCTTTTCAGTGGTGCCCGGCAACAGGACAAGAGGTAATGGGCACAAACTTGAGCATTGGAAGTTCCATCTCAACATGAGGAGGAACTTCTTTACTTTGAGGGTGGCAGAGCACTGGAACAGGCTGCCCAGAGAGGTGGTGGAGTCTCCATCTCTGGAGACATTCAAAACCCGCCTGGACGCGTTCCTGTGCAACCTGCTCTAAGGTGACCCTGCTCTGGCAGGGGGGTTGGACTAGATGATCTCCAGAGGTCCCTTCCAACCCTATGATTCTATGATTCTATGATATCATTGGCAGAAAATGAATTAATTTCCTTCAGAGCCAATCTTCTCAGGTGATGCTTCTTTTTTTAGTGACACCTTTCTCTCGCAGAGTTTTGAGCCATTGTTCTTTGGACTGCAGGCATGTCTCAACATTTATGATAGACCAATATGACCTCTTATAAAATTTGTAATAGAAAGGATTAGGAAAGTTTGTATGGTCTCAGGGACTCCCACTGGTGGTCTAAGAGCTGCAGTTGCTGCTGTTGTAGGGCATTTTGCTTTCCCCCTTTTCTATGCAAGGATCTGTGGCTGGCCATTTAAACCTCTGACAAAGGAGCAGAGCACTGACTGTTGCATTGCTTTTCCTCCTGACGACATTTGGTCACGCACAGCCATTCAGTCACGCAATGTCTATCTTCTGTGCCTGGGAACACCACCTGTGTCTCCATCGTTCACGCTGTGCCCCTTGGTAATGGCTTTGCAGTATGCATACACAGAAGTGTGTCTGGGATGGGCCTGGGTTTGATCTAACATTCGTATTTGCACCTATTTCAAGGTCTGGAGCAGTGTAAACAGGCAGTAGTGGTGTATACCTGAGAATTAAGTGCTATTTAAACAGGAAGGGCTCAGTTCTGTCACCCTGACTCAATTTCATGTAAAACCTTACTGTACAGGTGCTACTAGATTCAGTTGGTCTGTTTTTGTGATGAAGTGCCATTTGTGTGAGGAAGGGCAGCAAAATCAGGCTGCTTGCACTTAAGCCCAGTGGGAAATAGGATATTAACTGAGTCTGTTACAGAAGAAGAGCTGTCGTAAAAGAAATATTTGACACTGGGAGAGAAAGAGCAGGTCAGCAAGATGGCACACCTTGAAGAACACAAGCAGTGATTATATGCCATTATTTGTCAGCATTCCTCTTCTGTAATCTAGAGTGGCGCTGGCAAAGTTAGCTGCAGAGCTCGGGAGTATCTCTAATAGGGTGTTGGCATACCTCAGTTCAGTAATCTGAACTAAGCGTGATCTACCTTTATCAGCTGCAAGCAAACAGAAGGCAATTTGGTCAAAATTCCTTCTATTATATTTTCAAGGATGTTCTCTGTAGAAGAAAACATTGCTTTGAAGTGTATTTGTTTTGAAGCACTTACATTCACAGAATAAAGGTTTGAGAGGAACCTCTGTGCATAACAAACACTATACTTATGAACTACATTTTCCCAGCGTGCATAATTCTAAATATTGAATGATGGCAATTACTAAGGGCATTTGAAGAGTGGGACATTGAGGAGTGTTGTCATATTATATTAGTTATGGGTAATAGCTGCTGACTTTGGAACAGTGAAGTGAAAATCAGACCACTTCAGAAGCTCAATTTGGAAGCTGGGAGAGTCATGCGACAGATCAGTACTGATGTAGGAAATGTCTTAGAGGCAGATAACTGCTGTTTTATGCATAAGTAGTCAGGGTCCCAATATTTTTCCTATGCAAATCAATGTCAAAATTCAGGTTAACCTGATTAGGATCATCTCCTCGCAGAGAAGGATTGTCTGTTGCTATATCACAGAGGAGAGTTATAATTACATTTTAGATGGGGAAAAGTTATGAATTCCATCATTTACATAATATGTTGAATCTAGCAGTCCCTGGGAAAGTTCTTACTATCAGTTATTGTCTGTGTAGAACAATTTTTGTTCAGAGAAACAAAGGGGGAGGGTGCTTTTCCATGAATTTAGGAAGGCATTTTGAATTGGTATGCATGGCAGGCATTTGTGCTGATCCTGCAATGTGCATTTCTCATAGACATATTCTGAACTTGCACTTACATTTGGTGAGAATACATTGAACATTCCAGCAGACTGCTCGCTCATCTTTGGTAGTTTGCCTAAACCAGTGTGATCTGCATAGCTAATGATGCTTAAGGTTTTTTGTTGCATCTCATCCCTCATCTACATGGGGTCACCTTTACCATTTTTGAAGAAAGACTCCCGCAAAAGAAGGCTGTTCAGGAGACATTAGCAGAGACCTGCAATATGTCTCAGGGAGGAAGGAAGATTCCTTCTAATCTGTGCTATAAGTAATAAAATGTGGCCAGGCAAATCATTCTTCTTCTCTGGAAAAGTTCAAATAAACCATAAGGGAGATATTATGAACTCATCCAGCATGTAAAAAACTCATGTTCTCATTCATTCACGAGGTGACAATAAAGGATTTATTTTGTGTCTTGCATATTTATCATGGATGTCAGAAGTATTGCTTTCTGTCATCACTTAAAAAGATTTTCTGGTGAAAATCTTTCAAGGAAGATGTATATTATACCAGGAAAAGAGTTTGTTTGCTATCATAACATGATTTTAGAATGGAATTAACGGTATTCACAAAGGACTGTTTTTAACATCTGGGTATCTAGATTAGGAGTGTTGCCATTGTAAACAGAATTTCCATACGGGAAAATTTTATAAATGTGGAATTTGGACTATGTAGTGGCTTACTGAATGTAATGAAGTATATCAGCCTCAAGATTTTTCATAAGCTGTGCCTAGTTAGGAAGAAGTATACGTTGCATTGAGATTAGTTTAGTAGGATGTTTTGTTCAGATATAGGAACACTCAATGCTCTTGGCAAAAACTTCATTTCACAGTTAGTTCCCTGATTCGTCTCTGTTTGTTACCTCATTCAGCCTTTCTTAACAGTGGGGGTCCTATTTCTAGAATGTATCTAGTGTCATCACCAACATTAGTCCTTAGCTGATAAATTTGAATATTAATGCAAATTTTTGGCCATTGAAAATCATAGAATTGCTTTTCTATATGTGCTCTTTCAAAGTAATTTCTTTGTTCTTTTGTTCCAGTGCTACTTTTTGCTTTTGTACAACCTAATTTTCTTTAAGTGGTCTGACAGGAAAATAAATGTGCTGCTGTTTAGATTATTGCTTGCATTATTTCAGGATTAAAAATTGTATTGTTGTGCTGTGGTGAGTACTGACTATTTACAGTGATACGCAGTCTTGATTATTAGGGTGAGAAGCAAATTTGTTTTTTTTTTTTAAGAATATAAAAGGAAGGAGAAGCAGAAAAATGCACAAATTTTGAATATATTATTTCCTATTGTTATATCTTGGATATAGCCCCATTCTCTAAGTAGTAAGGGTCATGCTGATTGTAAGTACAGAAGAGCTCTGTAATTTTTAGTGCTTAAAGTAAGGTTTGGTTTTGTGTCTTTTGACAGTTCTGGCCCCTATTCCTTCTTAGGTATTGCTTTACATTTCAAGCAAAGCATAATATAAGTGTACCTAAAATTCAGAAATAAAAATAGAGCATAATATGCACTTAGTCTGAATCCATTACGTGATGGTAGGTGTTGCTTATGACAAGAGTGATTGTATTATTACCTGACCTGGACTGCTTTTTGTATAATTTCTGTATTAATTTTCATAAGCTTTCCCTTTCTAAGTATTCCTCTAAAAGGGATTTTAGAGATGAAATAGTAGGGGGAATTTTTTTCTTTTCAAAGCAAACACTCTGGCTTCACTCCTAGGAAGTGCTACTGGTATCTCTATCTTCCTCTCTTGATAACTCTGGGGAAGAGAGGTTAAATGGCAGTAAATCTCAGTGTGTGCTATAAGTTATACATTTAATTATTCCTGTTCCCTGATAGATAGGTAAGAACCTTAACATTCCGAAATCTGCAATCTAAAGTTATTATTTGTTCACTTTTTTTTTTTCCCCCTAAATAAATGCAATGGAAGTACAATGAAGCTTCCTTTCTGGAAGCAGGATGGTAATTTTTTCTGCCATTCGAGAAACTTCAAAACAATAGGAACTCTTGAAATTGGTGCATTTGCATGTACTTGGAAAAAGTCTACTTTTAAATAGGACAGCAGTGTATCATTTTAAAGCACTGAAGAGTAAGTAATATAAAATCAACCAAGAGGATAATCTCTGACATTTACAAACATTTATAATGGCATTAGTTCCAAGTAAGTTAGCTGAAGCAATTTGAACCTGTAGACCTGAACAAATAAATAAGCATGGCTTGCCATCAGCCATTTCAGAAACGTACCAGTACTGCTGTGGAGCTTTGTGCATCCAAATAAGCAGAGAGACCTACCAGATTTCTCTGGGGCTTCCTTCAGTCAGGACATTGTCTGCTTTACTAGGAAGTATTTCACAAATGGGTAAAAATGCTGTGTTGCAGAATTTTCTGGGCTTTCTGGAATTTCTGCTGCAGTGTTTTAGACCTGGTCTGAAAATACTGGGCTTACAAAAGGCTCAGTGACAGGGCTTAAAGGTGAAATTAGTTTTGATGAAATGTCCCTGATTGGCAGGTCTGGCAATAGTTTCCCTCGCTTACCTGTGAAACGAGCCCATTCTGTACGCAGCTGAATGCAGCGGTTAGACTGTGTTGCCGGTATGGGCCTGAGCTTGCCCTTGATCCCAAACTTGTCCAAATTCTCTGAACACAAGCCCATGCAAAGCAGCTTTCTGCAAGCCCTGAGGGGTGCTGGAGAATAATAGCTGAGCCTGTGCAAATTTCTGGTATGAGCAAAGTGTGTGCTTACTGTCAGGAAGGAGAGCTAAGCATAGGTGTTCCTGCTCTTGCTTAGCCTCCGTGCCCTGCCGTAGGTGCTAGAATGACTCGCCGTCATGTTTTATGGCCATATGTGGATCAGAAAGACCGATACTATGGTCAGCTTGCCCTTGTGGGAAATAGGTGACTGTGGCACAAGTGACCTAGGCAGCGTGAGTGTGCAGAGCATGGCTTGGGGAGCACGCTGTGCTTTCGCCTGCTCTTGGGTTCAGCGGGCACTTGGCAGGCTGGGCATGGCTGCCGGGCTTTGATACGCTGCCTTGCCACCAGTGTGCATTGCTATACAAGGGACAGAAGCACTGATACCCACATCTTTGGACTGAAAAGATAATTCAGTTCCCCACCTAGTCAACTCTAACCTGTCTTGAGGGGAAATCTTATTTTATTAAAGATATCATCCACGTTATTCCTCAGGGAATAATTCCTGAGTCGCCAGTCTGAGGGCCAAAGGAGTTTGGAGATTATTAAGCAGTCATCCCAGCAATTTCTGCTCAGAGGCTCAAGCAAAGGTGTGCGGTGTGGGGCTGACCAGTGGCAGAGGCCCTTGGTAGGATAATATTCATCGGGGTCCCAAGTCCCTGCATCAGCAGCACTCAGATAAACCTCTAGCTCTCCAGTCCCAGCTCCAACAACTTTAAATATTTGCCCTGAGAACAATTTAAGGCAATTAACCTGATGTTCGAAACGAAAAGCTTGATTTAAAAGTAGAGAATTTACAGAAGCACAACTGAGAGTTAAATTTGGCTTGTGAAGCCTTTATTTCTGGTACTAATGTTCAAGATGGAAACAACCCAGCTTGACTTCCAGTTCCCCAGAGTGAATTTGTAGGCTTGAGCTTTAGAAGAAAAAGCCCTTTTACTGGTATATTGAGATATTTAACCTGGAAATCCACGAGAGAAGACAAAAATGCAATTCTCACAATGCTTTGATTGCATTTTTTAGAGGAAAAACTTATTAAAAAACTGGAAACAGTGCTAAATGCCAAATCTAAGATGCATCCTTTAATGATGATTTCCTCCTACCATCTGTTCTGTAACAAAAAGAGACTTTTAGTTTCTGGGTCAGAAACAAGGCTCGGGTAGTAACTTTGTACTTCTTGGAAGATATCATGTGCTTTCAACCAATTCACTCCTGTGGTGCTGTGCAGTGGGAGGTCAGCTGAAAAGTTTAAGGTAACTCAGGACAATTTAAATCACACAGTTTTAGCAAGGGTCTGTTAGTTTTAAACACTAGCACAATTTGGCCAAGGACTATGTGGAGACTGATTCTTCAGAGTTGAGTGCACATCTAAGTAAGACCTGGAGGCTTGCTGCAAATGGTTTTATGTTTATTCTTTTTCAAGACTTCCTTTATAAAAGTTTATAACTGGGTGACACTTTCTAGTTTATATGAAGCTTTTGTAATGGTGAAACTTACAGAGTACAGGATGATCATCCTGTCCATAACTGTGACCACAGCCTCAGGGAATATAAATCTGTTGTCCTATTCTCTACATTGCTGTTCTAATGAATGCCTGTTTTATGGGGTTGTGGTTTTTTTTTGGTTTGGTCTTTTTTTTTCCCCCAAAGATGTGACAGAAGTAATCTTCTTAGTTAACAACACATTATATTTTCAAAATGGTTAAAAATTTGAGTTTTTAGAAATAACCGATATAGTTACTGACCTCTGGTTAAAACTGAGAGGGAAAATTATTGGTATGCCTTAGTGTGTGATTTAATATTTTTGTATGCATGGGGTTTTGTGGGAGCTGAAAGAGTTGCTTTTTGTTGCCAGCTTTCTGAAATTACTCTTCTGCCCTATTATTTTGTCTTGTTTTCATTCCTTTTCAGAATGAAGTTCATAGATTGTTCATGAAAAGAAAGATATCAGCCAGTAAACATTTCTATCTGCTAGAATACCCTGTTTAAGCAGCTGTAGTTAGGGTTGTTTAGAAGAAACCCAGGAGACCAATATTTATGAGTATCACCATTTTGGAAATTAACATAGAGTATTTCAAGTAAGTCTGGAAATGTCTTGAAACTGGGAAGAGAAGAACCATCAGCATTCAATGAGGACCTGGTTTTCCTAATGTGACCGTCTTTCTCTCTTCGCTGGCAGCATAGGGAATGTAGCACCTCCAGCATATGCTGGAGTTCAGTTAAACTGGGACACTTCAGATGTGAATATAGGAAATATAGGAAAATAGGGCAGTCCTAGTCACCGGTCTGGTGTTGACATTGCCATCCACCTTTTACACAAGAGTCAAGGAGCACCTTGGGGGAAAACTGACATTACAGCCCCTGCCCCTGGGGACTGGCATGTACTTTGTGTGGCTGGATCACCAGATGAGCGCAGATGTGATTCCCAGCAAATGGACTTCACTGACCCCTGTTCCCTTCTCCCGTGAGATGAGTGGGCATCTAGGAAATCCCGCTGCCTGGCACCAGGTCTCACCCTTCCTGGGACAGTGCCCTACGGGCTGGCCCAGTGCTCTGGCACAGGGCAGCAGGCCTGTCTTCCCTCCCATGTCAATGGTAGTAAATCACTCGTAACTTTTCAGGGACTGAAGGGGAGTCCTCATGCTTCTCTACCTTGTCTTGTCTTGCCCCGGATCTTCACTTTCAGGTTCAGTGGTGTGTTCCCAGTGTATTTAGCAGCCTACAATGATGTTAGATGTACTTAGTCATTTAATCATAGATTATGCGAGGAAGTAACTGGTTGGATTGCTGTCTTAGACATTCAGTGGGTTTTCTGGAGCCTTCAGAATATTTTCCTGCCCGCTTCTTCTCCTGTTAACCCACATAACCTCCTCTTTCTTCAAAGAAACATGGGCAGTGGTCCAGCAAGGCTGCACATATCACAAACACTTGTAATTTTACCTTGCCTATAACAGAAGCTGAGGACAGAATCCAAATGGAGAGATTAGAGTTAATCCTTGGAAGTAAGATGAAGTTCACAAATTGTTTATTTGACAAGTTACTTTATTTGTCTAGCTGCTGCCGTCTATATAGTCCACCTATCCCTTCTTGATAAAGAGATCGTTTATCGTTCAGAAACATGGCTCAATTTTTTTTCTGTGCTGGTGCACACAACTAATTCATGTCATTAATGCGATCCAGAGGGAGCAGTTCAGAAGATGAGAGGATAATTTACTCACCATGTGCATTCAGTCCTCGGCCTCCTTGCTGAGATTCCCCTGCTGGTTTGGATTCTGTTTTCTGACATAAACCTTCCCTACCTGTAATAACCAGAAATGTGGTGAGCCTACTAGTTTAATTCAAGGATAGGATGGTACAAATTCTCCTTGCAATCTTTGGAATTAAGAAAGCTCAATTCTGTTTTAATCTGCAGACCCTTGCCTAGTTCTGGCATTGCAACTTCTGTACGAGATGAGAGCTATGTTAGGAAAGACTGTGAGATAATTATAATATCTAAAATATGAGTAAATTATTCGTATTGATCACACTGGAAATAGATCTGGTTTGACTCCATGAGAAAGAAAATTCTGGGGGGATGAATCTATTTCAAGATGTGCTGTGCTGCAGGCGTGTTGCACAGTGCTGGAGGTACCAAAGTGGCTCGGCCTTAGCAAGAGCCTGCTCCCTGCAGTTCTGTAACCTCCCCCTGAAGCCGTTGAGCCATTAGCTGGAGCCTCTCTGCCACCATTTTTCCATTATTTTTTTTCATGCTGTTACTGTTGTATCATTCGCATGGATTTACACCCTCAAATCCTGACAGTGTTGTTACGGCAGGCTTTCATGGAAGTAGCTACCACTGGTTTGAGAACCACCCCTCTTTCCCCTCTTTCTTTCCCTCCTTTTTGTTGATTTTATGTTAAAGAAACCAAACACTCTGCACAGCAAAGTAGATAACAGTCATCCAAATGCTCCATAAACATTATCCAATAATATATGTGGACAAAAGCTTATCAGTCAATGTACTTGCATCTTATTAGCCTACTCTGGTCAGTGCTAACAGCATCATAAGCATGAGCAATCCATACGGAATTTGAGTAGGTCTAAGTGAAACATTTAGGATGAGGGGAAAAGTCTTCCTCCTCCTCTTCATCATCAACACCTGCCTCTGTCACCACTGGAGGCACTGTCAGAGGATGATGCTCACCTGGGACCCCATGACTGCCCATACTGGCTGGCCTCTGGGGAGTTTTTCCTCCTTCTCTCCACATTTTCCCCTCTCCTGTTCTCTTTTCTCTTTCTCCGCTGCTTTTGGTTTTGTTTTTCCCCCCAAATTACTTTGTCTGTTAGAGTCAATGCATGTCATCATCAGCAGATCCTACTAATAAATCTTTGTGCAGGTTACCCTGCCTCAGTGTCCTTTGTGCAGCAGAAAAATTGATGATCAAGGTTGAAGTAGAAAACTGTAAGAGGAAGTGAAATGTTGTGATCCAGACAGGTAAAAGCTGAAGAGGAAAGAGGGGTCAAGCAGTAGGACCTTAGGGCAGACGTAGCGCTGGTATGGTTATGCTGGTGTGGTTGTGCTCATATATCAAAGAGCTCTTGCTGAGGGTACAGTTTGTAACAGGAAAATTATGGTATGCTTTCAGCTCTCTCTGCAAAAGTGCAATTTTTCTGGAATAGATGCAGCTGTGCAAGGACTTCACTGGCACTGATATGTCAGTCACAAGGACTCTTAGTGCGAGCAAATGGTTGTAGGACGCCAGAGTGTGTTTGTGCATGTTGAAGAAAGCAGGATGCAGGCAGAGGCATGGACTTACATCCCCAGCTGGGCCCAGCATGTTTCCTCTGACAGAATGGGACACGGAATGTGTCAAAGCTCTTTTTCAGCCCGTGAATGATTCTGGCCTTCCTGCAGTTTGCTTATTACATGTCTGTTAAATTGTTTCTCCTCCTTCCTGGTACAGAGGGTGCTGGATGCTGTGTAATCCCCCAGGCAAGGGTAGGCGAGGATCCCAAGCAGTGAGCAGTCTTGAGGATGTGTTAGCCTAAAGGCTGGCTTGTGTGTGGGTGCCGTGGGGCTGAGGTCCCCAGCATGGACTGGGCTGGGCACTGCATGACACCAGTGGTCCCTGCCTCTGCCTCTCACCCCCAGCAGAGCTTGAGGCACCCGTCTGCAGATCTCTAGGGCCAGGAGACTCTGTAAAGTGACCCATTTTCACATTTGCTACTCCTTTTGCTTACAAAAGCAGATTTAGCTCGGTCCTTATTTTGTTTCAATTCTATTGTGTATATACTAATTGTATATTCCATGGGAAAGTATAACTAGCTGACTTATTCACAAAGAGATACAATATCAAATATAGTGTTATTTTTTTCTATTCATAAGTAATTGATAGAAAACAGCAGGTGTTATATTTTGTCGTGGAGCAGATAACATTCAAGAAAGAAGAAAAGGAGACCTCTCCTTTTCCCACGGGTAGAGGACTGATAAATTATTCCACGGTAGATAAAGATAGAACTCACGCAGGTAACAAAGCTCTCACAAAAAAGCACGTAATAGTAATAGTGATAGTAATAACAGTAATAATAAAAGATGAATGTATGTTTAGACTGCTAAAAACTTGTTTGGATGCTGAGTTCCAAAGCTTGCCGTATTATTAAATCTAGAAGAAAAGCTTTTCATTACTCTTAAAAACAAAACAAAACGAAAAAAACCCAACCAAACAAAAAACAAGCCACTGTACAAATACAGTGGATTTGAGGGTTTGACTGACAATAGATAACCCAGAACTCTTATTTTTACTTGGTTTTTTTTTTCGCATTTATGCGTAGCACTAAGTTGAAATTCCAGTATAAGAAGAATCTGTATCTCCAGCTGTCTTTGCATCTATCAAATAGAGAGAACAAATATGTCAAAAACCTTTGAAAGCCAAGACAATTATCCTGGGAGGAAGCTGAAATAAGAGAAAAAGGGTAAAATGGTACCTTACCCATTCCTGTCCCTGGCTGTCCCATTCATTGCCCTTTTGTTTCCATTGGTTTGTTCTTCATCACAAGGAATATTCCTTCAGCGCGTTCCTTCATCATTGCTCTTGAGCTGCTATTAGTATCATATACCCAATGTGTTGTCAAGATTCAGTCGAGATTCCTGGTCCCTTTCACGACAGCTCTAAGTGTGCTCTCAGAGCACTTAGCTTGAGAACAAAATCAGAGTTTCCACCACATTTGTTTGGTCAAGCCCAACTCTTCTAGTTCGGTGCTCCTCAATCCATTCTTGGTGACCCACTGGGTGGTTTGGCCGAGGTCTGCTCCATGGGAATCTGCTGAGCTGTGCCTGGGACCTGCAGTGCTGCTGTGGCTGCTCTGATGGGCCAAGGGGGATGGTAAGAGAAATCCATGTGGAGAAGTTCACCAGTGAAATCCACACCTGGCCAAGGCATAATTTTCCAGTGATCTAGGTGTTGGCTAGAGTCTGTCGTTGGAATAATTCGGCCAAGAACAAGGCAAAAACATTCACTGATTATTATGAGCTAGATCATGGGCCCCGTGCACAAACTTATTCTACTTAAAAAGTCTTGTCTTGTTCACTCCATCCAATTCATCACCATGAAAAAAAATGAAGAAAAGATTAAAGGTTGGTTTTAATGAAATACAAGAGAATTAACTCACAAAATGTGTACACATTCTTATATTTCATGCAGTCCCCTGCTGATTACATCTTTTATTGATATCCATCTGAGTCGGTGATGAATCTCTTCTATGTATTCTTCACTCCTCCAGTGTAATTGAGCCTTACCTATCTGAGGTATATTTAGATAACTGGCTGACTGTGGTGCTGTGCAATTGATTTTAAATTGATGCTGAATAGTGGAATAGTTGCTTGTGGTACAAAATAAAAAATGGAAGCAGCTCTGACGTCTCTGCAAGAGCGGTTTAGAGATCAGGGTTAAATGAGACCTTGTGAAACTGGGCACAAAGCTGCGCAAGTCACTGGAATCACTTATGCCAGGGCTGAGTGTGGCATAGTGGGCTATAAGCTGGGTTTGCAGAGCTTTCTGAGTGTACAAAATACCATTTGAGCTGAGCTTTCCTTGTTGGTCTTTGTCTAACATAGGGAAAACTTCAGATATTTTGAAATTTACTAGAAAATTATGACAGCAAAAATGGAAACTTGCTATTTTGGAATAGAAACTATTCAAGTATTTAGGGCACTAAAAATACATCATGGTAAATAAAGGTCTGAATCTCAGTTTTCTCTGGCTTGGAACAAGGACTTAAACATAGTTGTCCCTCTCTTCAGAGGCCAACACAACATAATTTGCCATTTGGCTCTCCTGGTAGGTCATCCTTCACCCGTCCTCTGAAATGGCAAACAGATCTAAGATGTTTCCAGCACAAAAGTTACAAATGCCTCATTCTGGAAATGTTTGCATGAAATTAAACTATTGTCAGAAATTAAGTTAAGCTTAACATTGTATCACCTAGCTCCTTAGTACATGATTTTCCCTGTGAATATGGCCTGACCTGATCTTCAGCCAGCTCTCTGATCTGTGTCTTCAAATCGACTGAATTTTTTGTTAGGCATCTGATGACTCTTTGGAGGTAAAAAAGGGTTATAACTTGTGATTTTGAAAGTTGAAATTTTTAGTATGGATGTCAACACAGATGTTTAGACTTGCTGATATGGTAGGTAGAAGCTCATTGCAGCTTCACCAGTTATGTAAAAAACCTTTCCATTGTATTTACCCTGGGAAAATGGTGCCTCTCTGCTAACATCTGTATGTCAAAGACAAGATGGGCTTATTTTGAGCTTAGCTGAGTAGCAAAATACCTCATGATCTACTCTGTTTCTTGGGCTGATTGTTTGTAAATAGGCTCAGAGCTGAATTGGAGATTTTCTGTTGCGTTGCCATTCATTAAGTAGACCGAAGTAAAAGAAAGGGCTAAAGGTCTGACTTGCTTGGCAGGCAGCAAGGAAGAAACCCTGAGCTTGCATCTCTGCCATTCAGTTTAAAAATGTAGAATGCATCTGATAAAATGAAACATTATTCCTGCCCATTTTAATTCTCTCTAAAACTTTTGCAGACTGACTTTCCACAACAAAATGTGAAGGTTTCTCTGCTTCTCTGGCCATGTCCTAGAAGGTGCCTGTTGCTCCCAGCTGTCTTTGAACTAATTGAGTTGCAGCTCCGATAACAGGACTCTCAGTTTTGCCAATTGTGTTAATTTGAACTTGTTGAGTAGTTGCGAAGAGAAATGAAAATAAGTGAGCCAGAGGTACATTTTTTTGTGGCAAAATTTGACATAAGGAAAATGTCCTTTTACTGGTTTGAGCTGAAGTGGAAGGTGTATTTTACAGATGGAAAGGAATTTTTGCTGAAACCGTTCTTGTCCATTCTTCTTGAAGTGAAAGGATGGAAACAAGTTCTGAAGCAATTTATTTTAAAATCTAAAACTTACTAACAGGTTGCAAGGAATAAAAAGGTTGTAAAAGTATGTCTGTAGACTAAATTGTATATTTGGAAGGTTTTGTCAGTTATTTCCCTTGATGTGGTTTTCTGTTTACTTGAGACACTATACAGATAAGAAAGTTTCAGATTCTTGACACAACAGTCATACAGATGTTTAATATCATACTTCAGAAATTTTTAAATAGCAATATTTTTAGTAATATTTTGAAAATCCTAATGATTTTGAATTCTCACAGTCTTCCCCTGTCGAATGATTTTGTAGTAGATTTTTCCATGTGATCAGTGGGCTGAACATAATAAAATAGGGATGCCATAGTAGAACATTTACATTGGCTTTCACATTTTTTCAGTGATGGAGGCAGGCTTTCCTGAACCAGGATCAGGGACTGAAGGTTGTTCAAAGTAAGAAGCACCCTTGAGAGTGTGCCTGTGTTTGTACATTATGTAGGCGCACCCACCAGGGATGAGAACTTGGAAGGTTTAAGGGTGACAACGAAGCTGGTGAGGGGTCTGGAGAACAAGTCGTATGAGGAGTGGCTGAGGGAGCTGGGATGGTTTAGCCTGGAGAAAAGGAGGCTGAGAGGAGACCTCATCACTCTCTACAACTACCTGAAAGGAGGCTGTAGAGAGGTGGGGGTTGGTCTCTTCTCACAAGTAACAGGCGATAGAACAAGAGGAAATGGTCTGAAGTTGCGCCAGGGGAGGTTTAGATTAGATATTAGGAAAATTTTTTACACTGAAAGCGTTATTAAACATTGGAACAGGCTGCCCAGGGAAGCAGTTGAGTCACCATCCCTGGAGGTATTTAAAAGATGGGTAGACATGGTGCTTGGAGCTATGGTTTAGTGATGGTTTTTGTCAGAGTTAGGTTGATGGTTGGACTAGGTGATCTGAAAGGTCCCTTCCAACCTAGGCAATTCTGTGATTCTGATTCTATTTGAACTGTTCCCTTGCTCACTGAACCTGCATCAGTTCTGCTACCAGAGCATGTCTGGAGGATGGGCTGAGGTTGCTACTTCTCACACTAAAGGATTAATTTATGGCCTATTTCTTTGATTTCAGTATGCTTGTACCTGGGCTGCATTTGAAACTGCTCTGTGATCCTATTAAAATGGGAATGACTTTGTCTCACTGTCCTGCAAAGGAGGAGTCAGCAGCTACTGTCAGGCTGTCTGAGAAACTGGGACAGTGAGTTCTTGGCTGTTTCCATCTTGCTAAGCTAATGGTAAGCTGAACAGCCCAGTTAAGAGTCAGGTCTGGTCTGGTGTCTTTGCCAGTGAGTGCTGACCATGACTGCTGTGAGAAGTGCCGTTATTTAACTAAAATTCTCACTATTGTAGAAAAAGCTGTACTGAAAAGAGATTTTTACTGTGTTCAGCCCTGAAATGCGAAAGAAGTATATTTTGATTCTGTATGTGGTTGTGAGTATGATTACTTCCTTATTGCAAAACATGGTATAAATTAACAGCCCTAGATGCAGCCCTGGCAAGCATTATTGGCATTATTGGCAATCAGTGTGAAAGGAGGACAGTTGGTCATTTGCAAATTGGGCTGTTTATGATTGAAGTTGGTGGAAGGGAGGCTAGACTGTAATTTTACTGAATTAATCCCATGCTTAGAGATTAATTTTAAACTTTTTTTTTTTTTTTTATCCTGGGGGAAGATTATCTGTTTGTTTGGCTTAACATTCAGTGACATTTACACTGGGTCTGAACGGCTCACATAATTTCATTTTTAAGTCTGAAACGGATTTTGCATTTTGAATCCCCTTTCTCCCCCCACTGCTCAGAGGGGAGCTGAAGATTGTTTTAGCTGTCTCATCACCTATGAGCAGTTGCTTTATGTTTAGTTTTAATCAAGTCGTGTATAAACAAAATGCTTGCTTCTAGGCATTCCTCCTGAATGCTGAGGAGCTAGCATTTTTATAATTTTATAAGAAATACATTGATAAACTGAATGAATTTTTAAACATTTATTTTTCCTTAATACATGATTGGTAGGAGCCATATGGGGATAGTGAGGGTTAGAATTATCCAAACAGTAGCAGAATTAAAAACAAAAATCTGCTAATATATTACTTATACAAGGAAGAGACTGTAAAAAAACCTGAAAAAATCTTATTAGTATTTATATTTTTAAAAATTTGAGTTACAGTTGGTGCAGTTGAGTATTTGCTTCAGGAACTGTGTATATTGAATCTGATTTGGATCATCTCTGTGTGCAGCTAAGCATCCTTCTGGAAAACAATACACAAGCCTACTTTATCTACTTTATTGCAAATCAACCCCCCACCCCAAACTGGTTAGAAAGGTACTGAGACTTCCCTCTGTTTCTTTTTAGTTGCATCATTTTTCACCTGTATTCACTGGTGTTTCTTTTCCAGTGTAAACTACGTGTCATCGATCCTCCCCTGTTACTAAAAATTAAAGCACGATGTAACTAACTTGAATTGCACTTCCATTTGTAGATCAAGCTGTTCTCTCCTTATGTCCCATGAGACCAAGATGTGGCATCAACTGTGAAGCCAGTTTCTATCAGACATTTAAAACAAGGCAGAGAGATTACTGTGTGCATATCCATAAATTAAAAAAAAAGAAAGACTGGAATTCATTTCTTCGTGTTTTTTTCCCCAGTCTCATATACCACGTAGAAAGTGTTTTATTCTAGGTGAACAGGTATGTGAAAGGGTATTTTGTCCCTTTAGATAACTTGATTCAGATTTGAGTATAGATGAAAACATGCCTGACATTTATTTCCAAGACTGTACTGGGAGGCAGGGAGACACTGTTCAGCGGCTGAGTTTTGTGTTTATGCTGAAAGGCAGCAACATGTTAATGTACCACAGAATCCTTTCTTACAGGTCCTAAATAAACTGCACTGGGATTTCACTGACATAGTATATCAGGCTTCAGCAAGGTAAATTTTGTTAAGGACTTAAACATATTCAGTAGTGGATGGCAGTGAGAGGACTAATGTATTTATTGTGACAGTGAAAATGGAAGATTTTAGCACATGTCGTGGAATTACTGTGCTCAGAAGCCCATAGAACAATACCGGTTCTTTTTCATATCTATCATACCAAATCATCTTTAGAATACAAAATTAAAAGTTATTTAGTTTTGTCGCATAGATATAACTTCAGCGAACCATCAGAAGCCCACATCTACCTCTAGGAAATTTTTTAAATTTTCCTGGTGGATGAAGGATCAAATCCTTCTGGTATGGAGTCTCTTCTGCTGTGGAAAAAATGGGTCAGCTGCCATTATTAGTGGTGGTGCAATATGAAGGTTAAAGCTAAGATGAGAGTTTTTCCAGTTTGCAATAGCTTCCATGCCAGCTGGAGACTGCCAGAAAGCATTGAGGTCCTGTCAGTTCCCATCACTGTTTCTAGAGCTTTTTGGAAAGGTGATGCTGAGGGTCTGTTTTTGCTGAGAGCTCCCTGTGCCTGGGGAATTACCAGAAGGGGAATACAGAGCTCATTTCTGGTCTTTCTGCACACCATGAACAGCACTTAGGAAGCAGAGCATTTGGCCTTGTGTGCTGTAGATGTATTAAGCTGCTCCTTGCTCTCAGATACTGCCAAAATGTATATATCAAAGTTAAGTTCCACGTCATTCTGATGTCTGCCCGTGAATGCCCTGAAAAGTCATTACACCGTTGACTTTCAGTGTAAAGTGTGAGTCAGAAGTCTCCCGAGTGACTCTCTCTCTGCCTTTCCTGCTAATGATTCTATGGTAATAACTTCACTGTAGCCAGATGTACAGAAAGACTGAGTCTCTTTCCCAAACAATGTACAGGCTAAATCCAACGAAAGGAAGGGATGAAGAAGTGCAGAAAAGGCATGCGGTATATATACCAAGCAGACACGTTGATGAGAGACATGTGCTGATGTTAGTTCCCACTCTTCATTGGTATTGCTTGAGTAAACATGAATTACTTCAAACTTCCCAGTCTTCAGACCTTAAGAAACCAATCATTTCAATCATTTTTTTCAGTGAATGTGTGCGGTATGGAAACACATCCCTCCCTTGCTGCTTTGTGGTTGGAAATTCTTTTTTGCCTGATGTCCTGCTGAGGCTTTCAGCTACTTGCAGCTTGTGCCACATGCAGCTGCTGTGACTCCAAAGTGTTGCTGCGGCAGAGGTGGGAGCTCGGTGTTCATGTTTTGTGTCAGCACTGCAGGCTGTGGAGTAAATATGCTGCTGGGAGGAAAGGACTTTGCGGTAGCAGCTCCTCACTCTGGCCGTGTAGTGCGGGGAGGTCAAGGCCATTGCTCTCCAGTGCATGTACAAGCAGGCTGTGGACCCAAGAAAAGCAGGTAAAATGCAGCAAAGAAGATACATTATTTTCAGCTCCTTGCTCACCTGCTGCTTTAATCTCAGGGGCACAGGATAAATAAAGATGCTGAGGTAGTTGCAGACATATGGTATTTTTACCGAGTTAAAGTGTAATCCTCCAGGCAGGAGAAGGCAAGCTCTCCCTGATGGTGGATCAGGCTTTGCTGAAGGCTTCAGCCTGCTCGCCACTGAGCACTGTATTCACTGGCCGTCAGATAAGCCCCTAGTTAATTTTGCTATTTATACCACTTCTTGGAAGAAATCAAGCAGTGCAGAATGGGACAGTCACATTCTGGTGACTCTGCCCTTGCCTCAGCTATCCCAGGCACAAGGGTGGAGCTGCCCCTCCCCAGGGGCAGCACTGTCATTGCTGGAGGTCACAAAGGGACTGCCCTGTCAAAAACCCTTCACTGAAACATAGATCAAAAAGTACAAGTGTTTGCTTAATACCCGGTTATGCTATTGAAAATTATAACATTCAAAATTTTTGAAGGGATAGAAGGGGACACTTGTTTTCCACCTCTACTTTATAAGCTTAACTGAGCATATAAGCACGGGGAACAGGTTGACCTTGGAGTCATGTAAGTTCCTCAATATGGAAATATTTTTTGTCTGCTGTGGTTTGGTAGACTGTCTCCTGTAGTTCAGGGCTTGTCCTTGTACAGTTCTCCTCCCTTATCTCCCTTGAGCCTGAACTATGCTCCAGAAAATAAGTTTTCATGTGAGGAAAATGTGTTTCCAATCCTTTAGTTGCAGAGGCAACTTTTAAAGTACAAACTAGTAAAATCTGTGTGAGTTTACAGGCATTCTGGCTATGTCTAAAATGAAGGTATAACCAAGCTGGCTTTGAACCATGTATAACAAGGACACTGCTGAATTAAAGTAGCTAATTAGTTGTGATGAAAAGCTGATACACAGGGCTGGGTCAAGGCAGCTACCTTGCTTCTGGACTAGCTTGTTCCAAGGAGCCTCCAGGATCCTTCTGCAGCACTGCACCATGCTGAGTGGGCACATCTCCAGCAATGAAAGGTTGTACAGCTGTAAGCTGCCATTACTAATCTTACTGAGGTGCTGTCTGAGGCTGCGTCCTGGCTCCTGTTCAGGCTGTGACCCTGGAGTGCACAAGGCTGCTTCCTTGTTGCGTCCCATTGCTCTGATTTCCGCAGAAAGGAAAGCCAAGCAAGCTCCAGCAGGTTCCCAGCTGGGCAATCAAAATCCTGGAGCATGCTCTGTTTTTTCTTGGTGATTAGGTACAGCCTTAGGCAGTAAGGGGGGGATTCATCTCATTTAACTGAAAGTGACGGAAATTTAGCTATCCGCTCTGGACTGGTTGTGTAGGTTACCTCAAAAGGAGAGAGGCAGGTACTTCCAGTGGATGCTTTATCTTATCCTGGAATAGATGAGATGAATCACGCTCCGGAGGTGTTTGTCTTTCTCCATTGACTGCACAGAAGATGATTAAGTTGAACTTGATGCTGGTCTTTTAAACAACTGAAGTTTGGTGAGGTGCATCGTTTGGTATTTGGAGCTGCATTTAAGCCATGAGCTGGAACACTTGTTGTTCAGGGTATAGTAAAAGAAGCAGCATGTTCCTAGTCAGAGGATCTGAATTATCTAGTATAAATAACAGCTTGTTTAAAGTGATGAGAAGGTGATATGTGGGAATAAACCATCTGACACCATTTAAGAAAAAGACAAACTCAAAAATCCCACAAAGCCTAAGAGTTCAGCCAAATCAGTACTTGAATCTAGCTAGGGAAATTGCACGAGAAGCTAAAATTAGCACCTTATTAGATCAAGTTAGCAGGACACATTTTATGAGTAGTATTCTAGGGAGTATGCTGCTTTATTTTCTTTGGTTTGACTCCTAATCTAACCATATATATAACAAATGACTTTCTATTTAATTTCCAATAGATAGCAGCAGTTCACACAGTATTTTTATTATTTTTTTTTTTCAGTCAATGTGCATGTGAATCAGAGAACCTTAAATGTCTCCTTTTCACTCAGAAAGTTCAGTATAATTCTAATGCGTGCAATACATGCTGATTTTGTCACCATAGCTAATCTGTGAGGAGCATTGTTAAAGGGTTGAATCTATCTTGAGACTGAGCCAATTAAAAAAAAAACACTTATTCACAACACCAAGGAATAAAAGGAAAAGAAAAGGAAAACACGGCTTTTCTTGGATAATTTTTGTAGGTTAAAGTTACGTTAAATTCATTAGTTCAAAGAGAGCATTATAAAGTGCATTTTCCTCAGAAGCTTGATTAAAGTAAACTCAAAAGTTGTTTTAGGAGCTAGAAGCATCAATGACTTGAAATACCCCCACAGACCATGTCTGGGCTGTTGAGCCGAATTCATCAGAGTTCCCGAGTTTGGTGCACACCCCGACTGTGACAGAGTGACAGTTTCAGGCTACAAAATTGGTGTGGGTACATGGTCATGCATCTGCCAGGTATCTCCTGAAGTGATTGTGGGTGTACGGACCAGGTGGGAGCCGCCGTGTGCTGACTCTCTTTGGCTTCATCTACCAAACAGACCATTTTCAAACATTTTTGAGTAGATTGAGAGCTGATTTTGGGGAAATGCTGAGAAAAATGACATTTTTACCAGAGGACAGGCAGATTCCCAGAGGGCAGAAAAAGCAGATTTTGAAACAGGAAAGTGAGTATTATCATTCTTATGTCATGCTGTGCATTTATTCCATGTAAACTACTAATTATACTTAACACATCTTGATATGAATAATTTCTTTAGTCTTGCCTTTTGTTAGGTCATTCTTTTCTGCTGTAAGTCTTTCAATATGCTCAGAATTAAAATTGCTAGTCACTTACAATTATCTGAGATTCCTGCACAGCATTTTTCCTCTTTAAGACCATCTGCAGCTCAGTTTGGCAGAGGCAGCATGCTGTATACAAGCACCTCACTTCGCATAACTGAAGTCAGTTGTGTAGAAGTCAGTTTTCTTTCATATCTGTAGAAGAATTATGGGAATCTTCATCTGTGTCTGCATTCTGAAAGTATGCAAGATATTCAGTCATAGAATCATAGAATGTATTGGGTTGGAAGGGACCTTTAAAGGCCATCTAGTCCAACCCCCCTGCAGTAAGCAGGGACATCTTCAACTAGATCAGGTTGCTCAGAGTCTCATCAAGCCTGGCCTTGAATGTCTCCAGGGATGGGGCCTCCACCACCTCTCTGGGCAATAGAATAGGGCAAGATGAAAAGATTTAAAATAAAGGTAATTTCCTTAGCATTTTTATGTTTTTTAAATACTTTTAGCTATAGTTGCAGTCCCTGTTATATATTTATTGCACCAGTGAGTTGGAAGCTGTGATGTTGTATTCATGGCTTGACTGTTAATATTCTTTTTGTCTTCAGACCGCACACGAGTTGTGAGGTGAAAGATACCACGTATGATGGAGTCGTTTACTTGGCAAGCAGTTCCACTGAAATAAAGCATGACAAAATCTGACTGAGTGGAAATGATTGAGTTATTTTTGAAATGTGCTAAATTCACAACCGATGAAGTTCAATACAGGAGTCTGACAAATGGCTGAAATCTACATTTCTGCTACCTGGCCTTAAACTGTCTGAAGGCCAAAGCAAACAGCAGCTTAATTTGCAGCATGCTAAGGAGTGAGTCTGGACTGAGATTCGCTTTATGGAGATCTGACCTGCCCCTATGGCCCATCCCAGTTCCAGTTACCAAGCAAATGGATGAATTATTTGGGCTTCCTTTTTCTGCTGTTTTTGAAAGCACTGAATACATGACTTTGTGGCTTATGGACGTTAATCAAACTATATTAAAATGTCAGGAAAATGTGAACTACCTGTTTCTTGTACAGTAATCACGCACTGCATTCAGTTGCTACACTGTGGTGTCAATGGCAGCAAAAAGCTCCATGTAATTCTCCAAGTGTAGGGCAATGTGAATAATGATGAACCAATCTGATTCTGTAGCTTCTTGTATTTATATTGAGTGCTTCATTTTGTAAATCAGTACACAAAAATATCATCATGTATTAATTTTCTGACCAAACAGAAATTACTTTTCTGTAATCTGTTATCAAAGCAATTTTGTGTGGATAGTGTAATTTCAATATTTGTGGATACTTTCTGGATTTGTAATATTTATACACTTTGAATAGATGTACAGAATTTGTTAGACATCTGAGTGTTTCTCTGAGGTTTGTTTTTTTTTTTTTTTTTTTTTTTGGTCAGGAGGAAAAAGGAAAACATTAAGAGCTAAATTATTATGACTTTATCTAGACTTTTAGGTGATTTCTTTTCCCAAATGCTCTGAGGCCAGGTTAAATGAGTTAGCTCTGATTACAACTTGGTTGGCCAGCTACCATCGAGCTCTGGAAAGCCTGCCCTGACCACTACCTGGTCCCTGTATCCCAGCATGCTTTGGACTGGGCCATAGAGCTCTGGCCTTAAGCAGAGCAGCATAAAAGCCACTTAGAAATTTAAAATAGTTGGCCAAAAATGTGAAGGACAATTGAAAAAACTTTGACTTGGTGGGTATTTTTCTTGGCTATGTTTATCAAAGCTTAAACACACATGATTGATTAGTAAAAAAATTTGTTCAAAAATAGAACAAGAGATAGTCAATTGCACACCCAATTACCGAAAATTCTACGTGGGTGAAATTTGGTGACAATAACTGTTTCTTATTCCATTATTTTTAATAGAATGACTGAACGTGCCTCATTGTCCCTGTTTCTGCAAACACTTAAGCAGTTAACTCCATATAAAAGCAGCAAATAAAATAAATGAAAACCTTTTATATACTATCTTGGACGATTCTTCTGTACAGTTTTATAACAACCATGCAATGTAAATTGGTTTATTCTCAAGCTCCACAGATAGATACATTACTAAGCAGATGTCTGTGTGACATAGTAGAGTATACAGTTTGGTGACAGCAGCACTATATTTTAATTGAGTGATGGTTATTTATTTTAAGTAGATTTCATAATATGAACACAATAATACATAGGTACTATCAAGCTAGCAGCATCCAAAGACAGACGGGTAAAAATCCAGCCTACCAGTTGCATTCTACTACTGTTGAGTAAATTGGCTAAAAGAAGAAAATTGATAACGTTGAAGTGAAGCTAGAGAAAAAGCAAAATAAAAATTTACCTAAAAATAGTAAATTCGATGTTTAGAGCAGCATCTTGCTATCAATTCAAAATCCATTCCACATGGAACTTGGGGCCTTGAGGATTCAGAACATTAGAAATCCTCATCTAGTGATCTCTTTTCACATTTTCATTGACCCTGCCCCTGAAGATCGCTAAATGCTTCTCTTGTATGAAAGGAAGAGTCTTAAACCACAAGCATTAACTGAGCATGTATATTTGCATGTGGTGTCAACTGGTGATTTTTAGAATTTGTGTACACCCTTCTCAGAATGCAATATAAATGTCTGTTATTAGCAGAGGCAGCTTCCATATATTCAAATGTCTGAAATCCCTCACAGATAAACGTTTTATGATTATTTTGGCGAGCAACAGACGCCGCGTTTAGTGAGATGGCCCAGTGATACGGGTAATTCAGTGCTTATTCACCAAAAGGGGAAAAAAATAAAATTCCTCAGCATAATGGGTAATGAATGCGTCTGACTTCAGTGACTACAAGGGGTGGATGGTGAATCATGTTCCTGCGAGACTGAACATAGCTTTTTTCCCAATACTTTTGGACATTTTTCATACTGAAGAATACATAAATCTGTCTTTTTTTTCATGCAGCTTGGTTTTAACAGCATCAAGCAAGTTATGCTGAACAAATCAGTCTTACTTCACGTCTGCTGTTGAAGAGTTTATTTTTCTTTCAGATTATGATGAAAGCTATTAATTGTTATGATTCCAAGTGCATGGTTTTGCCTATATTCACTTATGTAGTTATTTTGCGTTGTTTTAAAGAAGTAATTGATTGCAAAAGACATGCAAGATATTAGGCCCTCAATATTACCTTGGAAACTACAGAATTTCACCTTCTTATTTCAGAACTAGACTCTCCTGGCAAATTCTGAATTCTTTCAAGGTAAACAGTACTAATTTCTTACTTCTGTTGCTGACTGCTGGTTTTGCTTTCCGTGTTCAGAAGAGACCGTTATGATGAGATGATCTATCCCTCAGCAAAATACAAGCTGTTCACTTACAGTGGAAAATTTTGAACCGAAACCATAACTTTCTGTTTGAGTTGCAACATTTTCTTTTAGGATCTGTCACGCAGTAACCACTATCTTGGTCCACGTTCTTGCTCTCTCCCAAACTTATCCTCTCCCTGTCTTGAGGAGATCCCTTTTTCAATCTCCTTCTCTGTACTTCCAGCACTCTCCAACGTAGTTCACAGCGGTATGTGGCTGTGGGTGACTGCTGTTGGGCAACACAACTGCCAGATTGAACACCGTGCTACTTGGCTCCGGACAGGACTGCGATGTGGACTGTCACACATCAAGTGACAGCATTTATAAATGTTTTCTTGTATAATAATGTAAAACAGTGTAATTGTTTCAGTCTCACTCTTTCGTTCAGATAGGTGCATAACTGGCTTTATTATTAATCTTATTTATCCGGGATAGTCTTTTTAATCTAATGAATCATAACATGGAAATGCGGTCCAACAAGACAGCCTAGGGTTTTAAAAGCAAAGGAAAACAAGTCTTGTTTTTTCCTCCCACAACACTCCTATTTTTCAGTGCCAAACACTATCAACCTGCCAAGAATAAACATAAATAATACATTTATTCATCTGCTTCTCTTGATTATCTCAGAAGACATGTCAGTCTCAAGCTTCTGAGCTGGAATCTGTCCTGCTGATAAGCTGATGTGGAAGTCTTCTGAGTTAAGAAGAGAACAGATACTGTCTTGACACATTGTCTCGGTAAAGGGCTGGGGCAGGAACGCATTGGACCTATCCATGCTGCAGGACCTAACTGGGAATGCTAGCCTTTACTACCACCTTAAATCCCTTCAGTGCCAGTCCTAGATGCAACTTATAGGTGAGAGACCACTTGACTTTGAAAGTGTTCCTGGAGGACACAGCTCTCACCAAAATGCAGCATAATAGCTCTGATTTCGGATTTTAAAAAAGGGGCTGTCAACTTTGTGAGAAATTGCTTATAGACCGAGAATTTTTTTCTGAAGCAAATTGATATTTATTGATCATTCCTTTTACAGGAGGAAAGAGACTTTGTGTAGAGACTTCACAAAAGGCCCTTCAACACGGAACCAGGTGAAGTAATTGTGTTCCTCTCTGGAATAAAAACTGACTTCATTTTTCTTCTCCTTTACCTAAAACCAGTTTTTCTCCATGTGGTTTCATATTCAGGGTTAGGGCTTAATAGGAATTTGTGTATGAGATTTACTCTGCTTCGAGTTTCCACTTCAGAAATATATCATATTATTGTCATTATGTAATGAACTGATCAGTTAATGAGCTCTTTAGCAGTTACTAAAAATATAAATTAAGACCTTATGGAACTTACTAAAGGACATTTAAAGACCTGATTTAAAGCAAAGATTATTTTCTTTATCATCAAAATCTCAAAACCCAGTCTGATATTTGATGGTAGATCTGAGTGTCTAGAGAATCATAAAAAAAAATGTTTATCCCAGTGTGTTTTGGTTTTTTTTTCTTTAACTAAGGAAAATCTTAACATAATGAAGGGTCATATAACTTAACATTGGCCCTGAAACTGGACATCAGGATTTTGTTAATTTGGGATCAAGCCAAACAGGAACAGAGTATGCGGTCCTTGCTTTCTGACCTCCTTCACTTGGGAAAGTCTGCATTCATAGTCATACATGAGCAAAAGCTTCTCAAAGCTTCTTACAAACAAGTGTACGTACTAACACCTTTGAATAAATGGAATTTTAGATGCAGAAGGCCGGAGGTATATTGAGACTTGATCTTACATTAGGAAGATCTTGGCTGATAACCTTTTAGCCATTTCAAAGTCCTAGCTGTGATTGTATAAGGCAGCAACGTGTTGTAGTGATGCTGAGTCAGCTGCGCTCTGTGGAGATTACAGACCTTTTGTCACCTGCAAAAAGTTAATCTAGCAGTGCTCAAGGCCATAGGAGTCTTGCTTTTGTCAGGTCACCCTAGAAAGCAGATCTGGGAAAGACCCATTTGGTACTTAGTCCTTGGCAACACAGCTCTCCATTTCAGCTACCCACTTGAAAATGCAGACCCGAGCATTCCTTGCACTAACATTAACTGCAATGAGATCATTGGACATATTACTGGTAGTTTCATAATTTTTGCATAATCTATTCTGCCAATTTATATTATAACCAAATGATTGGCTGAGGAACTGGAATTTAAAGAATGATTCTTTTTTTTTTTTTTTTCTCTGTCCTTCTGCTACCCAGGACATGATTGGTTTCTTTCTGATTCCTTCTTGGCACCCACGCTTAGATTATCCCTCTTCCCTTCATGTTGATATATGCTTTTTGTTTCTTCTTGACCTTCAGGAAAACTCTTTTAAGATGATTGAGCTGAAGGCAAACCGAGCATGAGGATGTGTCCTGAATGAGCAGGAGGTGCTACTCAAGGGAGGGGGGAGAGCTGAGGGGGAAGGGAGCCTAGCAGAAAAATTCATTTTATTTCTTAATTTTCCTTTCACAAATTGTTTTTAAAATCATTCAGAAGAAGACCAAATACCTTGGACAGGGAGCACTACTCTATTAATTTCCATTTTTTGGAATTTCTCTTGAGTGACCTCCATGGGCTGTTTACTTCAGTTGTGTTTTTGCAACCTTATCTCTTTGAAATCTTAAAGATAATTTATTTACATAAAGAATATAATGAATTCATATTGCATGATTATTTTTAGCCACATTTGATCATATAGCCAGACATGCCTGCAGCAAAATAACATTGGTGCTGGCAGAAAACAGGTAGTTAAGCAGGTAGGCTGTAAATATCTACAGTCATTGCTTGAAAGCTATCAATTATTTGTGTTCCCAAGTTTAACTGTTACACTGCTTATTTACCCTGCAAACTGAGAAATAGCAGCCAATCTAAGCAAGTCATTTGCTTTTCAGTATTAATATCGCTTCTTGTGCCAGGCTCTGTAAATGTTTCCTCATATATCATTGTCACAATGCCATACATTTGAAATGTCAAATTATGCAGTGTCTGGTGTCATAGGAATAATATTAGCAGTAGGGAGGGACAAAAAATACCCTGCAGAGAATAAATACTTGTTTTCAGTAGCTTCCTTTCCTGGTGTTGCAGTGCTACAGACAGTTATCTAAGGGTTGTTTGGATCTATAGAAGGTTCATCCTTTGAGTATTTTAGTCACCCCTGGAGGAACCTTTTTCCTGTACTGAAAACAAATGTTTTTTGCATTTCAGCTGGAGTATTCCTTTCTGTGCCTAGGCTCTTGCATCCAAAGTGAACATGCCAGAAAGGGCAGATAAATGCCATCCTTTTTAGTAGTTATTTTCCAGTTATTGTTAGTTCACAAGCCTTTTATGAGAAATTATAGTGCTAAAGCAAAGTAAGAAGCAAACTTCCAGATGGCTATGTGTTGTATGTAGGAGACAAGGGCTCTATTCTGCTCTCCTGCCCCCCATTTACCGTCAGATTTATACCACGCTAGGACAGCAATTGAAGATTAAACAGGGATTAACCTTTCTGGTTATCCACAATTTCTCACACTATTTATAGAAATAAAATAATTTACCACTGGGTTATTATTTTCCTAGTAGAGTAATACTGCTATAGAGGTTGGAGAAGTCAGGGCTGTATAATAACCTATTTATAATAATGAGCGAAAGGCGATCACATTATTATCCTCAAGAGGCTTCACAGGAGGAGGCCCGTGTTATGTTGTGTTTTGTCATTCAGACCGTGTATTTCTACCCAGAGCAACAGATTCTGGGCTGCCTGTCCCTGGAGCCAAGCAATGCTGACTTGCCTCCACCATCCCTCACCCTTTTTCATGACTGTTCCTGCTCCACCAGAGGATTTAACAAGGAAGTACAGAGCTATTTATGTCCGCATCTCCTCTTATGGTTTGAACATTTCAGACTGGTGGAAAAGTCGAGAGGGATGAAATCCAAATTTAGTGTCCCTGGGCTTGATTCATTTGCTCGTGCACAAACATCTACTGCTGTCTGAGCTATCTGAGGGGATGTCTCCAGCAGCCTCCAGAAGGGAATGGGTCTCACAGAGGTCTTGTAAAATATATACCAGCTCTGCAGGGGTTTGTCAGATCATCTAATGTGTCTCAAGTGGCACTAAGGTACTTAAATATGCATCACCACATCAGGCCCTAAATAATCAGTTTACAAACTGGAAATGCATCTTCCATTTTCTGAATATCCAGTTCTATAGCAAAGCAATGAAGAGGCTGGGATGTTCCTGAAGGGAAAGCAATTGCCTGTGAGGATGTCTAAATGCCCCACGCTATTTCCCAGGCCCAGAAAACAAACACACAGAAAATTTTTGGCATTTCAACCAGCTGTCTGTGTAGGAGCGGGGATGAGCTGGAACTGGAACCTCCATCGTTGTGGTGTTTCTATAACCTAATCAGACCAGTAAGCCTCTCCAGGACACAGATCATCTTGATATAATATTAAAAAGAACCATAATGGAATAATTTAAGGTAAGATGAACCTTACCATGATAGGCCTGCAAATGCCTATCTGTTTTCGTTGTCTTTACAGGTAACTCATTTGAGTTGCTTAAACTATACATCTGACTTGCAGATCATTCGAGTCAGGAAAAATGAATTCCTACTTTCAAAGCAAAAAGGGCTAGTTTGAATCAGAGCCTTGACCCAGACAGACGTATCAGAACACAAAATTTGCATGGAAGGTAATATGTCCAAAATACATATTTTTTATACAGACTTCACACATACATCACTTGCTAATCTTTGCTAGAGTTCCCTATTTCTTGAAACAACACTTTTAGTGCTGAGTCTCCATTTCTGGACATTAACTGTGACCAGTCTTATACAATATAATAGTTCATATTCAGATAATTCTTAGTACCTTTCCAATAGCCTGAAGACCACTGTCTGAGCTTTCCAAATAGCACAAAATGCTGGGTTTCATGATTTAAACATGGGGCACATCTGTTTTCTGTAGTCATGTGAAATTTAAGGCCTCCAATGCAGAAGATATCTGTGGGCTGCTGTACACAATATATGTGTAATATGAATCGTGATGTGTTGTGGTTCCTATTTTTGGTACCTTCACTTACCTCTAGTGTTAAATCTCATTAGTAAATCATATATTTTCTATAAAATTGTCTATTTCAAGCTGTATGATTGTATTAAATCGCATCTAGTTCTCTGGGTGTCCTTGAGAATTTATAAAAGTACATTACTGTGTTACTCTGATTTGAAATATACAGTTGTAAAAATACTACACATGCTTAACAGTACATATGTCTTGGTTTCAGGTATGTTTGCCTATTAAAAAAAATTGGTGAGTATTTCTTGCTGTTCATCTTTATTATTTGTCCTGATTCCAGTGCAGTTTGTCTCTCAGTGTTCAAAATCATGAGTCAAACTGGAAGTTGTGGAAATAGATTTGGCTTCATGAAATTGAAAAAGAAATAATGCATGTCTGTTCTCCTTCTGCATTCCATTTATAGTTGCATTATGGTCATGGTTTTTTAATCTGGCCATGACTAAAGAGATACTGATAAGAAATAAGCAAGAGAAATCTGTGATATCATTGCATCTCTTGAGCTGAGACTATAAGAACAAGTCCAAATGGCAAGGGTCCAAATAAAGCTTCATCTGTTTTTAAAAACCTCTCAACACAAGGATTTCTTAACTTCCCCAGCTGCTTCAGGATTTAACTGTCCTTATAAACAGTCAGATTTTCCCTACACCTTGCACAAATCTTTTTTACCAGCGTTGCCAATTTCTTGTATACAGAAGGTACACAGAAAACAATCACTGTCATGTTTATGACAATATTTCACATACTCTCATTATGCCTCTTCTCTGTTTGAAACTAAGCCAGTCCCATTGCTCTATACTCTCTCCTCATATATTGTTTATCAGTCTTGTTGATTTCTGATGAACCTAATTTCCTATATTGCCACCTCTGTGTCTGACAAACTGCAAGCACACCTGTATGTCCCAGATTTACATTTGCCTTTTTCGCATCAGCATTGCACAAGAGCAGTTTACACAGTTGTGCAGTTGCACAGTGCAGTTTATAGCTTCTTGGTCCTCTTTTGCTAGTTGTTTTTTTTTTTTCCCCAGTTGTGTTGGTGCTGGTGGTGGATGTGGGGTACCTCTGGTCTTTTGCCAAGAACAGGACCCGACTGTGCGAGGTGCTGTGTAAGAAGAGCACACCAGACAGCTCTGCCTCCAGACAGACACTGCTGCCTTCTCCATCCCCAACAGCGCTGTGCTCCCCAGGACAGTGAGACGGTACCTTGCCATAGGTCGTGGTTTGGGCTGGACTGGCCACTGAAACGAATGACAGATGCTCTCCCCCACCTCTCCAAGGAGAAGAGGGAGACAGAGAGACTTACAAGTTTAGAAAAAAACTGAACTACTTTGATGAAATATTAATAAAATAATAAAAAGCAAATAATGAAATATATACAGTATATAAAAAAACAGTATCGAGCTCCCAGGATGATGATCACATCCCGAGCAGGCACTGGGAAAGTCCCAGACTGGACTCAGCGACGTATGGGAATTGGATTCCAGATCTGGATTCAGGAATGCACGGATCAGGATTAAAGGCAGACGAATAGACAGAGTCCTCCTTGGACACCGGCCATTGAAGAAAGAGGCTGACCCCGTTGATCCCTCAGCTTTTATACTAAGCATGGGGCAGATGGGATGGAACACCCTGTTGGTGAGTTTTGGGTCACTGTCACCTGTCCTGTCCGCCCCTCCCTGCAGGTGTGACCCCTCTACGCTTCTCCGCTTACAATCCTCCAACTTGGTACACAACAAAGTGAGCTGCCCTTGGTTGTTATAGCAATAAATATAAGCAAGAGCATCTCTGCATACCATTCCTTGGCATAAATTAGAAACAATCAGGTCAAATCACTCTGTGAGCAAACAGTGTCTGGACAATATGCCGTTAGTTTCAGAGAGTTAGTTAGTTAGAAGAGGCTTAGCTGCAAAGTAAAATTACTGAACAGGAAATTGGTTCTGTTTTACCTCAAACCAGAAAACTGTACAGTGCTCATGACTTATTCAGCTCAGCTGAGACTATGTCTCATGTCTACTACTTGAAGCTTAACTTCCTGATTGTTTGAATGGATTGTATTAAACCCCCTTCTGTTTCCAGTAGTTAACAATAGTCAGCTGGAAGGAGCAATTCTCTGGGAAATGTGTGCAGGTAGTTCCTCCTTGTAACAAGGAAACTGCTGCTGGTTTTATCCAGCATGTCCTCAGAAGGTAGCGCTTTCTCCCCATGTGCAGCATGAAACCATTGGAGCTGCTTTCTGCAAGATTCATTTTTGCCCTTGACATTTACAAAGCCTCAATTAGGAAAAAAAAATCTCACATACTCATTACATCCAGACTGTGGATATAACAGGATAGTCATATGGATCAGTGAAAGCTTTGCTTTGGTGATCAATAGGACCAGGATTCTACATGATATATCATAAAGTACATTTTTGTATTCACTGTCTTAAGCAAGCACTGAAAAGGTATCTGGTGTCTCCAGGTGACATGAAGCTGGTTGGCAGAGTTAGTTAAGCCATCCTGAGGAATTAGACTTTTTGAAAGCCAACTAATGTAGTATTTCCTTTAAATCCTGTATTTCCTGTGTCCATCTTTAAATACAAGTATCTCATCTTCCTCCCTCCCCTTTCACAGTCATTCAATGAAAGTGAGACTTTTATTAATTTCTAAAATGGTTTATTTACCTAGCTTTGCCTGGGCCTTATCAACTGCAGCAACATCGCAGACAGGGAAGTTGTATTGACCTTAAACGTTCACCCTCCGTGGCTCTTTAGGCTGGGACTGACTCTTCTCAGCAGCATATAAACATCTTTATGGTCACAGGAACGTACGTGAACTTGGCTTCTTGACATTAACTGCTTCATGAAAACAAATGATTGGGAAAAGCTGCGAGGAGAGCAGCATTTTGAGCCTTTTTTTCGGAGCAGCAGCAGCAGCGTTGGCCATGGCTGGCTGTCCTGCAGGTGGCAATGCACAGCAAGGAGACGGCTCGGCCGAGGGACGCGGAGAAAGCGCCAAGTTAAAATTAGCTTGCTTCACAAATGTGTGTCAAAATGCCGTCTTGTGCTTCTGACTGGTGCACCCGGCTGCTTTTGCTAGCGCCAAGAATAAATCTGAGTCCCTGGGGAAAGAAGCGCTGGAGTTATTGTTGGGATCGCTGTATGTTTGCAGTTTGCTCTCCGGGTTCGGTCAGGAACGGGCATTGATGATCCTATTCCCTGCCTTTTTCCATTTGTCATCTTTCTTCCCTTTGTTTGTGCTACATATAGAAGGGGAAGGCTGTAAAATACCTGCAAGCTAATTTATAGCTTCTGTTTCTGTAGGTGTACCAGCGGGTTTCTTTCCTTGTTGTATCCTTCCAGCTGGTTCTGGCGGGCATTTTGCTGCCAGATCATTCCAGCTGTTTCACTACAAACTCAAACACCGACCACGTTTTCCAGTCTTGTTACCACAGTATTTAATATTCAGCTGTTCACCATTGACTTGGGGCTTATACTTATGTTTTCAACACAGTAAGAACATTCTGCAATGCATTTTCTTTGTAAAATATGAGTACCTTCAGCTTTAAACAGTCACTGTCAATTTTTTTTTTCTCACAGGAAAGATTTTTTTTTCTATTTATTTGAGCTACTTTCGCAGTTAATAGTGACATTTGCAAAAGAGAAACTAGAGAAGCTGTAGCAGACCACTCACTGAAATCCAGCAATCTTGATCAGAGACTTCATTCCTCTTCATGTAATTTTATTCTGTTCATGTTTGATTTGATTAGAAATATTTCCAGTGAAGCAGGTTGCAGTATTTGAAGTGCTTGATCTTCTTTAAGCCTTCTTCAGTGCTTAAGGAAATCAGAAAGCCCGTGGATTTTTTTAGCCTGTATTGTTTCCGGATTTTTTTTTGGTCTGTGAATCTTAGAAACCTTCATAAGGCACGAGACGGTAGTGATTATGCACTGCGGTAATGGATATGCATGGCTCTGGTAGTGCAAAGTCTCTAAAATGATGCCTTGTGTAATATGCACACAAATGAAAAGGCTACATGTGCAAAGTTATTATTTCCAAAGAGAAACAAATGCAAATAAGGCAGGTTTGCTTCTATAAATGCTGTACTTTGCATGTCTGGGTGGAAAGCCATGAGCGTGACTTAAATTTTGCAGGTACAAGTAGAAGATCCAGATGTTTTCTAATGTAGTTGGCAACATTTCTGATTTATTGATTTTTATTTTCCTTCAAATGTGTGTACACCCATTATTCCCATTATTGCCTTTACAGTATCTAAACCAGGCTGCAATGTAAATTGTAGTGAGCTATTTTAAACAGAGTTTTACTTGGTATTATACTTAGGATGGTGAGCCCCAGAATTTAAGGTAACCTTCAAAATACATGGGTTTTGTATCATTTTATGTCTTTCCCTTTATTTCTTTGTATAAAACCTTGTTTGGTGATTTTTACTTTTGCAAAATGTCACATATTTTAGCCACTTTCAACTTCCACATTTGGATCTGATTTGTGCTTTTTTTTCCAAGATTATATGAGGTGATTAATGAATTGACTGAACTATATATCTCTCTTTTTCATATTTGTTTTTAGAGTAGCGGAAAGAAGTTCAAATTAATCATCAGTAGTCTATAAAGAATTTAACCAAATTACTCTTCATCATGCAGTGTATTTTTATCACCTGTATCAAAATGTATTTATGGTGTCCTTCTCAGACGTGGGCTCTTCTGCTGTCTTATCATAATTTATTAATCTGACGAGTATGAAGAACATTCACAGCAGTGTTGAGGAAGGGCATTCAGCAAGGTTCACTCAATTTCAAATCCCTGATTTTACAACAGCAAAGTTCCACCTGAGAACTGCAGCTTTGGTGATTTATTATTTTATAGCACTGATTCTGTGACCCATTTCTGCTGTTGTGATCTGTCTAGGATTCCCAGGCATTGCAGGGCACACCGTCTTGCTGTTTTACCCTTGGAAAAAGAGGAGCGTAAAGATGAGCAACTCAGTTCAACCCTGAGTTTCATGGGTCTTTGCCCTGGGGCAAGACACTGAACGAGGAGGTTATTGCATTGCAAAGAGCCGAGTATTTCGCATCCTTGAGAGGCACCCAAGCATCCAATAATGACGTGCGAAGACAGGAAAGAGTTGGGAAACTCAGGAGATCCCTTTGATTCAGTGCTCTGGCCAAAGTCAGGAATAATGTAATGTGGCACCAGACTGATGGTATCTAGCTGTAGTGGTAATGGTGGTGATGCAAACCAGACTTCTCTTGTCTGGTGGCATCCATTAGAGCACAACAGCCCAAAAGAGCAATTTTGGCATCCTTTTTTCCCATCGGTTTCCCATTCAGTTGTGTTGCTGCTATTATTATTATTGTTATTATTAAATAATAATTTGATGATGATGGTGATGCCAGATTGCATTTGAAATTTTTCTCTACTTTTCCCAGTCCCCTTGCTGAGTTAAGCTATATTTGGAACTCTTCTAATGGAGTATTTCTACCATCTGCTCTCTGCAGCAATTATTCAAATTATTTGCAACCCTCTATGCCAGCAGGGGTGAATCTAGCGCAGTCCTTTAAAGCTACAGACTTTCTGACTGACATATTTTTACACTGGAATATGCCACAACTGGTACAGATCTGTAATCCTCTGGGGTTGCGTGGGGGTAGAGGGTCACACTTACATTTCCAATGGTTTCAGTGACTGACTCTAAGGAGACTAATATCTCTCAGTTTTTACAGGAGAAATCAAGAAAAAGATGGTACCAGTTTGCTGGTTTTGAAGGTTCTCCTTCCTTTACAATCTCAGCCTGTGCTAAAATCCTCCAAATCCTCAATACTCTAATTTGTTCCCAGCACTGAACACAGCACATCACATGCCTGCACTGCCAATTCTATCTGTCATTCAGAATACAGGTCCCTCTCTGTTTCTCTATGATTAAGGTACTGCAGTTGTCTGTCCTGTGTTTGTCCTGCCTCTTGTGATATTCACCTGCTGTAACAAGAAGAATGATTTTCCTGCCTTGTGTCCTGTATCACTTCCTAGTAAATCAGGGTTGTTTTTGAAACGCAAACCCAAACTCAAGGCATCAGTGGATCTGCATAAACACTTCATAGCCTTAGTTTTTGGGAGGAATTAAAATGAAGGCAGGAAAAGTAATGAGCATGTTACTGTGAAAAGAAGAATCTTAAACTGCATTAGATTAGAAAGTGTCAGAATATTATAAAGAGATAACTAAACCCCATCTACGCTGATGGGCATACACGTCAGCTGAGAGTTAGAGGCTGTTCTGGTCAATTTGTGGCCTCCTCATTTAAGGAGATTTTCAGAACAGTATCAAAGTAACTCCACAGCCAGCATAAATCTTTTTAGCTTTCAGCAAGTATTTATTCATTTTATAGACACACATACTTTAAATATAACATGAGAGGAGCCTGCAGTCTCCACCCCACCCCATGTTTTCAAAGCTGTGTGGGAACCACTGACCATGCTGCTGTTCTGGGCAGCAATTTCTCCCGGCATTTAAGACTGACAGTCTCTTGGTTTGGGCACTAAAATAATACAATCTAATACAATCTCCAGGCCCCACAGATGGAGATAACGCTGAAAGATTTTAAAACATATGTCTCTAAATCTGTGTTTAGAAATATATGAAGATTTTTGAGAATTTCCAAAGTTACTCATTGTTATGGTTACAAAAGTACAAAGCACAGTCAGCAAAAGAAAGGTCTTCAGCGTGGTGCTTTCCTGAGTACCACAGGTGATTTCTAGGAAAGTTCCTGTTTTGCAGCTATTAATAGGTTCTGACCATGTACATCCTCATCCAATTGCTTTTTCTCCAAAGGTTGCCGTCAGAGTTTTCACAAAGTTGCCAACATCCTTTCTGCTTTACTCTATACCATGTACCGTGAGAGGGGCTGTGGGTCACCATCATAGCTCTTCCTTTTCTTATGGCTATTATTTATTACAATTTTAGAGCAGTATTTTTTTATTAATAGGAACCTGGCTTTGTCTAGCTTAAAGGATTTTGACCTCTTTGCATATTGTGCACATATATGTATAAAATGTCTGTCATAACCGCCGGGAGAGCACAACTGATACCACCGCTGCTTTGACAGTCATTCCAACTGCAGGCAAATTTTATGTTACTCACTGGGCTTATAACCTCCTATTCTACAGAATGCCTCACTTCTGAGGAACTCAACCCCTTTTCGGACATTTGGGCTTCTGTAGAGTTAAAATCTGTTTAGGCAGCATCATCAATAACTTACAAGACCAAAAGAGGTGGAGACTGGCATCATATGAAGGTCTTAATCCCCAGAACAGAAAGCCAGGCTGAAGCTATGTGGAAGTAACAAGAGCTCTTGCTTTTAAGTACAAGGTTGGCTTTGGCAAAGGTGTTACATGGATAAGTTCAAAAAGCTGGTAATTCACATTTGTGTGGTTTTATTTTCTGAGACACCCATTGCAAATCTCCTTCTTCTGGGAAGACCACCTGCTAGCTAATGAAGGAGTATGAGCTCTGACTCCATCTTCAATCAGTAATTGGCCTACAGGCTTAGGCTGCAATCAAGGCTTCCAACTACTGCCAGTCATGAGACCACTGGAAACATTAGGAGCTTGGAATGTAGTTCTGAAAGTAATAAAAAGTGATTCAAACCAAAGAAAAATGCAGGAAAGAGGTGAAGCTAGAGCTCAGCATAATTGGGACAGCTTCTACAGCTTATGTAAGTTTTTTAGGTCTGGTGATCTAATGGTAAATTTTATGAATCTCTGAATAAAATGTCTCCCTAAAGAAGTTCATTGCTGTATGGAATAGTCTGTACCCATATAATAAAGTGAAAATGTTTCCACCTGAGAATATTGGTAAAAATCATTGTCTTTATAGTCCCTACCAAAACATTTAAAACAAGGTCACTGCCCACTGGAGTTTTCCTGAGTGAAGCACTAAACTTAGTATGTGTGAACACAGAGTTTGGCTCAGGGTTCAGCTTCAATTACAGCTGGGTAGGCAACAATTTTCTTAGCAAATGAAATTTTCTGATTTTATCTTATAACATTTTCCACCTCACATCAGGGTGAATCAGAGACTTTTCAAAGTGGTTCAGGAGAAAGAAAAAAGAATTCCGCAGCTTATTAAATGGCTTATTGATTAGGGGAGTTATGCGAGAGACCGAAGATTAAGTTTCCATCATGATTTCCAACCAGCTAACTCTGGGCTTCACATAGCCCAAATGAGCGTTTGGCTATTTGTAGTTCAAATGTCCATTGTCTCCTCATTTCTTATTTTTAGCAGAAATTTAAAGCTGAAGCAGAGAAGCCTTCTTAATTTTTTTTTCCCTGCAACTTGTGTATTTCTGTTGTTTGATCAAAGCAAAGATTTCTGTGAGAATACAGCTCTGCCTTTTTTTTTCTGGTGTACATTTACAGCATATTTTTTCCCTTTTCATTTGTCTTGTTTTTTGCATCTCCTCCCTTGTACTTTCCAGGTTTCTCCTTTCATGATCCGAAAACGCTGCTGAATACAGATGAGCCAATAGTTAGTCCAATCCCAGACGGTCTTTTGTTCAGGTAATTACTCGGAACCGCAGCAGCTCTTAAGTGCCCTGACTTCCCTGGCTGAGATTGACTGATTGAAAGATTAGACAAGGCAGACATTTATAGCCAACCTGGTAAGAAGAAAGGAAAAATGTAGACTCATTTAAATAAGGTGGGTTTTTTTCCCCTTTCCTCCTCCCGGCTTTGTATCGAGGATGCATCCTGAATGTTATCCAAAGTTATGTATTTAGGTCGGAGCCAAGCTCGTTTGGTTGGAGCAGAGGCGAGCATCCCTCCAGCCACTCCTGAATGGTACTGGAGCTGTGCTGGTATAGCTCCCACAGCCGGTATCGCACCCCGCAGGAGGGCTAACTTGTTAAAGAAGAAATTGTACCAAGTTTCTCAGAGAAAATAATGCAATTCTCCTTGCAATAAAGCCAGTGATTTAGATTTATGCCTGATTTATTTGCCTTGGTTTCTCACTTGCTAAAGACGGTTGCTGGTACATACCAGATGACACAACCCATTTAAAACAAATGAAATCGACTTTGAAACCTTTATCCCCATCTTATCAGTATGGCCCCAGCAGATTCTCAGTAAGTAATAGTAACATTTTGCAAAACAAACAAGATAACCTCATTTCTATATGGAAACAAATAAACTCGTTGTAATCCCTGCTAAAAATATTTAATGATTCATATAAAAAAGTTACCAGCCTGTATCTAAGAGACATATTCATGAACAAATACATAAAGTCGTATCCATAAACATGAAAAAAATATCCCAGGGCTCACTGATGAATCAGAGTAAATGTATTTACAATACTGCCAGGAGTGTTTTTCTAAAGAAAACCTTGTTAATGAAGCACTGAAAATGGAGAAACAATGCTATGTGTTGGCCTCTTTTTTGAAAGATTAGAATCTATAAAATGACTGGCATCTTTACATAGTCTGGAATGGCTACTATTAAGCATTTAATGTAAATTGCGATATCATAGTCTCTCCTGAATTATAGTCAGTATTACAGCTGTACAGCTCCAGGATCAAACACAGTGTAGATGTCTCTGCCCAGTGTAGACGAGTAGCAGAGCTCTTTTCCTCGATGGGGCTCGCCCTATAGATCAGCTACAGTAATTCATGCTTGGGAGGTGGAACCAAAGCTCCCCTCTTTTCTTGCCTTTGGATTTTATGTGTGTAAGCAAGAAAGCAAAGGGAAATGATGCTTAGAGGTGGCTGCTTTCTTTTACAGCTTCCGTGGGGACCTTGGGGTGAGCAGCCTGCAAAATTCACCATCGCTCACGATTCACAGCGTGGGAGGTGCCATTTGTGCTCTTTCTATCATGGCTGTTCACCGGCTAGAAGAAACCTTTTGTGTTGTCAGTCCTCAGACATTTTGGCTTAAGAAGTCACAGAGAAAAAAAAAAAAAAGGTGGTATATTTTCAGTATAAAGCTTTTGATGTCTAACTGTGTTGTGTGGGGTTTTACGTCATTGCGCTCTGAGGTCAATAAGATCAGTCCTAAGGTTTTTAAAACTGAAGCATTATAACTTAATCTCTGGTCCTCAGACAACTAATATCTGTGAAGCATACTCTTTTTAAATTAGTAAGCTCTTTGGTAATGACCTTGATGTTCAAACAAACAGGCAAATATTCAGCAGTAAATATTGAAAAGATGGAAAGATAAAGAACACAGAAAACATAAAAGTTCTTAGATGACTCTATTATCTGTTTCAAGAGTTATCCAGAATGATTTATAATTTCTATTAAAAATATCAAAACACTGTCTGGACTGTATCTAAGGAAGTGAACATCCCTAAACCTTTGTTTTATGTCACTTTAAGAAAAATGGTAGATGTGTACCCACACGCTTCACCTTCTAGTCTTTGCTCAAAACACAGCTTTAGCTGCAATAACAGGAAGGAAATCAACCTTTCTTGAATCCTTAATTTCCTGTGGAATTAAATGCTTCTTTCTCATGAGAAAAATGTTTCAGCTTGCAGGTTGGTTAATCCCTTCACTTTTCACTCTTTAATGATGTAAAAAAACAAAACTGAAAGCATACAATACTAACTGTCATTCCCTTCTACAACTTTGTCCTCTAAGCCCAATGCAAAGCATGACTATTCTCTAAGGGCAATTCACAGTAACGCTTTGCCCAAAGCAAATGCTTCGCAGGTAAAGGTGGGGTAAAAAGCAGCTCTGTTGAGATTTATAGCCAGGAAACATATCTAAAATTACACCTTCAAAATCAGTTTGCTAAGAACCCATTGTCTAACTGTGCTGCACTTTGATTATATAAAAATAAAATAAAAATAAATTAATTGTCACTGGGCATATCTTGAAAATATTTTCACCAGATATTCTCCAGAAACAATAAAGTAAATTCCAAGAGCTAATCCAACATCCCTCTTTGTCAGAATATTAGCTTGCTCCATGAACAAACCTCAAGTAGGGCTAAATATGAAGTATCTTTGCTTTCAAAGAGTGGAGAAGTTAACATGCAGGAATGAATTATATGATTTTTTTGAGATTTTGTCCAAAATACTAATCATCTTAAAAAAGTTCCAGTGGTCTGGATATGCGAAGGTTTCCCAGTCTCTGCTTTGCCAGGTGAATGTTGCAGATCTCTCCATAGTAGTTCTCAACCCTTCTTTAAACCAGTGCTTTTTCCTTAATCTAAACAAAATGTTAAAGGCTACATAGAATAACTGAGTTTGAAGGAAAAGTTGAAATAACTTTTGGGCCAAAAATATTGATTGGGTTCTATAAGGCAGGGCCAGAAGGGTCCCTGTTTTTTGAACATGTTATCTATTGGTCCTGTCTGTACCCATAGAGGTCTGGAAAGAAATGTGCAGGTAATGCCATGTCTGCTGGAATGTCATTAAATTCATTATGCGGTGAATCTATTCTGGTCTTGGAAAAAGAAAATATCTACCAGGCTCAAATTGCTAATGGAATAAATAAAGCAGAAATTGGGGAGTAGGTAGGATTTTTTACTCACGTGGTGTGTCCTTTGCAGGAATGAAGCAGGATTCATATTCTTATAGCGCTATTTAAAGCTGAAAGCCTGTTTTTCCAATTAGACGTGTGTATCTGCATTTGCAGTGTGCCACTGGCAAGGTAAATGGGATCAGCAGTAAGCGTTACTGAAAGCTGCAGCTGGCTGACAGTTGCAAATTTTACAAAACTCCCTTTTTTCCCCCTCAGAGTCTATGCAGATATGAGTTTCAGCAATACTTGCCTCCAGCCTCTTTCAACTTTCTTTTTAATTAAAAAGCTTAATTGGGAGTAATAAAAATTCCAATTAAGCTTTTTAAATAAAAACCAAAAGCTCAAAGTGGCTGCAGTTGCAGATAACTGCTACTGCAACCTATGACTAGCGATTCCATTTGAACAAAGCTTTTGTTTCACTATAATAAATATTGTGGTTTATGATTGTACCTCCACATCTTTCAACAGTGCTGTACCTTTAAGTCTCAGAGAGTTACCGTTTGCATGTGAAATATGGGCATCCTTGGGAACTTTGCTAAGTACAGCACAGGGACTCAAGTCTCTGTAGGTTGCTGTGCACGTATGCCCCTCAGCATCACGCCACATGTTATATCTGTAAGCAGAAATAACAGCAGTAACAAGGGCTGAGCAACCAATTTCCCTGTGAACTCCTGTGATTTTATAGGTAAGTGAAAAGAGAAAGCACCAAACTCCAGAGGATTTTTTCAGCCAAACACCTTTACTTCATCCATTGTGTGTAATTATGTAGACCAGCTTGGTGGCTTAATTTTCTGTAACAATTTATGCTCTTTATATGTGTGGCCAGCCAGAAAATACATGGATTAGATCTTGTACATCTTGATATCTGACTTCAGGGGTCATCCATAGGTGTAATCAAGGAGAACTGTAAAAAGCATGAAAGTACCTGATATTAATGCTCCTCAGAGGAATCACTGAAACTTTTACTGTTCTGCTTTTAGTGCAGAACTTTATAGCAAGTGGCACCTGTTTCCAGTGGTATGTCAGCTCCACGCATGGGGCATGACCATGTTTAAAGCAGAGTAATTTTTAAAATCGCTGCATTATCAATGGATTTCTTTTGCCCAGTTCAACCTAGCATTCACTTCTGTATGGCAGGAGGTACCTATAGATCTAAAAAAGTCATTAAATCACAATAAACCAGAAAGAATATACAGAGGCAGCTGGTGGGGTTGAAGTTGTTAAAAAGGGAGAAACTTTACAGAGCACTAACTGGTCCTTTCTGGTGCTGCCCAGCAGCTCTGGGAGAAACCTGCTGTAGGTGAACCTGCTCTGGCAGGGGGGTTGGACTAGATGATCTCCAGAGGGAGGTCCCTTCCAACCCCTACCATTCTGTGATATACAGCCTGGTCCATCACTGAACAGCGCTGCTGGCCCAGCTGTGCTTCATTTTCAGCTCCAAGGGCATGTGCAGAGAGACAGCAATGGGACCTCAGGCAGGAAAAAAAAAAGAAGCCTTGCTATTACCTGCATTCATTGCAAATTTGAGGTCATTCAGATTCTTCCAGCATAACCTACAAACGGGCAACTGGTCTGGTAGAAGTAGTGGCAGTCAGTTCAGGGGCTTGAAGCAGCAAAAGGAGGAGGAAATTTAACTTTATGTGGCTAACTGACTATTTCCAGGGAATGCTCTGTGGTGGTTCATTAAATACTTAAAGGGTCTCTGGAGTGGAGAAATCATCCTGCGTCATCAGGGGAGGTAGGCCAAGCAGTTTAACAGGAATTTTGGATTTCTGTTTAACTATATTCTTCTGTGAAAATATCAGTCTGAGTTGACCTTACTCAGAAATGTGGTCCCAGACAAACCCCATGGCTGAGTGCTTGACTGCCATTTTCTCCACCTTTTAATTCAGTTCGAAGTTGGGATGTTTCCTGATGCTGACTATGCCTGAAATTCCCAGGACTGCTTCCCCTACAGCTTCATAGGGGTTTTCTTATTTTTTTTTTCATTTATTATTGACTGATTCCTAGCTCTTGTTTTGAAAGCCTACTTGTGTTGGCTCCAGATACCACTGGCATTAACTTCACAGGCTTTTCTCATCAGCTTGGTGGACCCAGGTGGCCTTGTCTTTCACTGCTGTTGTTGCTTTCATTTTCTCAGCCATCTGTTTCTGACAAGAATGAATTACAGCCCTGGTTTCTAAGAAGTACGTTGATAGTTGTAGCTCAAGTGATTACAGCAAAAAAACCCCAGGATGGCTTGAAAAGCAAAATATTCATATAGAAAACATAAATGCATGTAAACACTCATAGGACTTTCAAGAAAATAAAAATGCTAATCTTCTGCTCAGCCAGTATTTAATTTACTAACAATGTTGAATTTATGTAGTTAAATGATGAATAGAGTTGGTTAGAGTATGGCTATATTACAGCACAAGATGTTTTTTTTCTCCCCAAATTAAAACCTTAGATGATCTTTAAGGTCCCTTCCAACCTGAGCCATTCTGTGATTCTGTGTGATTCTGTGAATTAAACCAAGTTTTTTGTACTTATTGCCCCAAAATTTTGAAAACAAGAAATATTTTGTCCAAGAACTCAAAAACCCTTGGATGTCATTAGAAGGGATCACTCTTCTACCCCAGCCTGTCTCACTGGAAAATTATCCTCCAACCCAATGGTCTAATAGAGTAATAATGTGGTACTGTAAACTGAATTATGTGCTTCTGACAGGTGTAATGCCCTGTCTCACCAAGTCGCATTTGTGTTCAGCAAATATACACTTGCCATAGGTCAAGGGAATTGAGAGAGACTTATTGTAGGTTAGGCTTGCTTGGCCAGTCCTTGCGTCCTCTCGTCGTGGTTTTATCTGCTGGATCTGGGCTCTGACTAGCAGCCGTTTTCAAGGAGAATTGGCAACTTGAATTACAGGAAGGTAGGAAAGATTATGTTTCAAATATAGAGCTTTCTTGTTTTTTTTTTTTTTTTTCCTGAGCTTTCTTTGAAAGCATTTTCTGGAATAAATCACAATATCTAATAACCCAGTGAGGCTTTTTAAGTGGAGTTTTAAGAGTGTACCAAGGTCTTATTGAATCACGTTATCTACCATTTCAAATCCTCTTGAAGTTAGTTACAAAGAATAATAGCTATATGTTCAGTCTGAAGAGTCTGAAGATTTTACTGACTTTGGATTAACAGAAAGATTTCCAACTATCGGTGTTTAAGCTTCACCTCTCTGTCAGTCATTCCTGACAAGGCCAGAATAAGGTACTAATGGCAGTGGCTTTAGAGAGGGTGGTTTTTCATTAGTTTAAGCAGGATGTCAATTAAAAAGGAATTGAGATAAAGAACCAGCAACTAGATTAAGTTTACACTTCTTCACGGATGATAAGAAAAATCCATTTACAGGTTCTATTTCAGACTGAATATACTTCCTAAGGTAAAGGCCTCTTATATTATAGCTTTGAAAGTCTACTGACTATTTCTGAAAAGATTTAATAACTATTGTGTCAGAAATGTGGAAGAATTTTTTAACCACTGGAAATAATTATTTCTTACCTAAAATGAATATACTAAAATTAATTTAAATTTAATTTCACACGTTTTACTACAGAATGTTATCATCTACCATCATTTCTTCTCCTCCTGTCTGACTGTTATTTGCGTTCTCTAAGAACTGACAAAGCTGTTTTAAAATAAGAAGGGAAATCTATCTTTCTGTGATCTCTGGATGGGGGAGGACAGCGTGGGGCTGATTTCCAGCTAAGGAATGTGGTACACTATGGAAGACTATATGTGCTATTTTTTACTGTTTCTGTGGTCCATTTGCAATATTTTGGGCAACTTAGTAGGAGTTATGAACTAAGAATTTAGCAGACTGCACAGGAGTGAGGCAGCATTAGGCTTTGATAAGGTTTAAGGCAAAAGAGGCTCCTACAGGGGTTCGCCCTTCTTTATATCCTTGTTACTCCTCTGGACAATATTAGCCTTCAGGGTTCAGATTCAGAAAATTATTGTTTGTTTCAGGCATACCTACATAGGTATTTATTACCCTGGACTCACATATTCAGTTTTTTTTTTTGCCTTCGTGCAGGCTAGAAATGTTTTCTCTTATGGAAACTGAGGCCATAATTTAGTCTTACTGTGTTCAGAGCTGGGCTAGTCATGGGCTTCTACTTTGCCCAGAAATGCAGACTAATCCAGAAGAGACAAGTATTTTGAGGGATGCTTCCCAGTATGGGCCACAGCGTATGACACAGGGTAGGAAGGGAAGCTCAGACAGTTTGTGACTGTTGAGCACAATCTGCAGATTTTCTAAACAGCATCAGCAGATCTATAGTACCTTTGCCTTAATCCACTTCTGCCCACTTTAAAAAGGCAGCCGTTCTGCCTTTAAATTGTAATCTGAATAGAGTGCATTTTCAGAACGGATGGTATATAAAAACTTGTACCTACTCCTGAAGCTGGGGAAATCATTCATTCTGAGTATTATCTGAGGGATTTAGTCTTTTTTACTGTTCCTTTGGCTAAATCCTGAGCAGATGAGTCAGGTGTGGGCTTTTTTTGTGTGTGTTTTTAAATTATTTTTTTGTGTGTGTGTTTTCTTTTAGTAGCAAAACAGCTTTCATGTTTGGCCCCTCTGCTATGAATTAGTAAAATACTAGCCAAAAACCCAAAAAATTTCTATCAATCACAAACAAAATAACAGGTAGTTTCTCTTACAGGTGACTAAGTTTTAGGTAAATAAGGAACAGGCAGCAAGACACCCACCTAACCTGGAGGGGAAGAGAACTACCATTCAGAGACATTCAAACCAGGAGAGGTGCTGGCAAACTCTGAGTCTCCTACGCTATTTGTACTGGCTGACAGAATGAGTCACATTATGCTACTTTTTGATAGCTTTCTCACCTTCCTGAAATGAATTACATGCTTGCAGAGCAGTGATGGTAAACTAGGATTCATAGCTATCATTATTAGCTTTGCAACATCCTTAACATCAGTGTAGCTATTTGTATTCAGTACCCATGAATCAGCTGTAATATATTGTGATAAATAATCTGTCCAGGGGGACATCAGCATTGCATCTGAAGAACAGCCCAGACTAATTCTGTGAAATCTGCTTTGATGCAGTCTGTGAAGTTAGGTCTTTTTACATCTCTCTGAATCAGGGATGTGACTGTTATTGGTTGATTCCTCCTGTTAAAGAAATTATTGAGCAGCTTTTTCAGAAGTACTTAAATGCCTTGGTATTTGTGATTTCAAGCTGATGTTTTCAGCAGCAGTGTGTGACCCCACTCTCTCTATTAGCTACATATATAACATTACAGTAAAACCTCACCAAAATTAAATGGAACATATTTGGCCGTGATGGAAGGTGTTCTTTTGAACGCTATATTCCAAGATCTCTCTGTGTTTTGAAGGTTTTGGCTGAATCAATTTTCTGTCACCAGGTTATGCAATGGATTCTGTTTCCATTACAAAAGACGTGACGTTAAAAAAAAAGCATGGGGAGATGCGAGGGCTTGTGGCAGCACCAATCTGAATCTGTAAGGCAACAGCCCGACACAGTTACAGGTTACAGAAAATAGCTCTAGACGAGGCTCTGAGAGGTCATCTACATAGTCTGCATGCTGAGGCTTGATTAACGCTGTCTGAATTATTTTGACAAGTGTTTATTTAACCTTCTCTTACAAAGTTCCCACAGCAGTGGGGGACGATGTGAATTAACACCTTTCACCCACCAGTGAAAGCCAGAAGTGGTAAAGGCCAAAAATCCTGGCTGCATTGGTGCTGGCCAGACAGGAGATGCTTTTAGCTTTTCTCTGCTGTTGGATGGACCTTCAAATTTGTATAGAAGAGAGCCAAATTTAAGGTGCATAAGGAATCCTTTCCTTTCATTTACCTAAATTTCTGCTTTGCACTGGCAGAGCAGTTGTGTTTCAATAGCACAAAGATCTGGGAGTACTCTAAAAGCCTCATAAGGCAACCTAAATTAAAAAAGATTAACACTCTTGTAGGGCATTTATACGGCAGAAGAAAGTGATGGTGACAGTCCTGAATGACCCCGGTGACCCACTTGACTTAAAGGCTGGAAGCTGCATAGTCCAATAGATCAGCTGTGTAAGAACACAGTCCACCACCGAGCCAGTAGGATTAATTTAACTTGAGCCCACCAAGGCATTGCTAGGCCTGTAAAGTGTCCGGGTCCTTGTATTTCCTGCAACACTGCCATGCAGATGTTCTGGTTTAGGATGGCACCAGCTTAGGGGTCTCAAAGACCCTTTGGCTTGGCACACGTTGCTGCTGTGCTCTGAGAATTGTAGCTGGGAAGCGACAATCCTCTTTCCTCCAACTGATAAATCACCTTCAACCCGGCCACCACACACCATTGTTCCTTGTGTAAGCATTCCTACTATTTCATGCTAAGGCCTTGAACCTTGCCTGGGTAATATGTGCTGCCAGTTTATTAAGAAATAAGATCGCATTGCTAATACAACCTTTTTTTTTTCCAACCAAACCTGTAGAGTTCACCTACCAATGAAGAAAAAGGTGCAAAAAAGAATGCTTATAGCCTGTCAAACACAAATTCTACAAAACAGCTTTTGTATTTAAGGTACATTTGTGTTTATTGCTGTGTCGTACAAATGATGATGATGTGATTTAATGGGCTGTTATCACAATAATGCTCTGTGCCTTAAAAGTGACACAAATTTCTATTCTCCATTTGGATGTCACCAATGACTCTGAATGCAATGGGATGTGTTCTTCCATTATCTAGCTATTTGCTTATTGTCTGATGATGAATTTAGGTTTTTGTGGATTTCAAATGCATTTTTCTAGTTTAACAGCTTTAAATGCAGACTTCCTTTTGCCAGCACTTGATATATCAATACAATTGGTTGGTACAGGCATCTCATACAGAAAAATGACATTTGGCAGTTTGTGTCAGATACATGTGTTCAGTACTTCTTAAATGCGGATTTACTCTGTAGAAATAGTAGTGTTTATTTTGAATCCCCCCCAAAAAGTGTTAATTTAAAATAAAAAAAAAATATTTAAATCTTTTAAAATAAAATTTTATTTTAGAATAAAATAAATGCTTATATAGTGGTTTGTTTCTTTTACTCTTCTCTAGATATTAGAAAATTACCTCAGTGGTCACTTTCAAACTCTATGTTTAATAAATTCATGCACTTTAGACCAAAGGAAGCACTACATGCCAATGCCAGTATTTCTTTAATGCGCAATACCATGCTGATAAAAAGTGTATGCCTTCCACAAACCAGCCATTACAAGGGTCAAAGTATGAAAAATAAAGCTTTACACATAGGCACTAAAGGGTGAGGGGTAAGTTTAAGATGTGAGAACACCTGATTGAATACAGATGTGGTGTTATCTCAGTGAGATCAACACAGGCTTTTTTTGCAGTAGTTTAAAACAAAGCATTGCAGCTTTGCTTAAAACAGAAGGTTTCTTTCCAGGAGGAAACAGATCTCCTAACGTGCAGGGAGGAGTTTGCCTCCTTCTGTAGTACCATGTACAGCTAGTTTTCTTCTGCCTATATTTTGTTTCAGAGTCAGATGCATATATGAATCCATTTATTGCCCTACATCTGTTGCATGTCTTCTCAGAGGTTAGGTGCAGCCTTGTGAGAGGCATGATGGAGCTGCTTCTGCACATCCTAAGGGCTGCAGCTCCTGTGGGACATTCAGTGAACATGCTGGGATGAGGGGAGAGGGCTGTGAAAACTCACTTCTCCTATCCCACAGGAGGACCAGCTACGCAGTCCGACCAGGAAGCCCCGCTGAGATGGCCAAAACCAGGAACAGCCATCTGTGACAGTTCAGGTATGACTCAGGAGAAGGGGATCAAGCCACCTTGTGGCAGTTTTGAAGTAAGATCAGCAGACATAGGTCTCTGTCTGGCAGGCACTGCGTGACCCTCTTTTTGCAGGTTTGGGCACAGGAATGGTGAATTCATTTGGTTTGGGATGGCTCGATGAAGGATCAGTCGCTTTCATTCAGCTGAGCCAGTACTTCCCACCACCAGGATGTGGCACCAGTGGTGTATGCTATTCTGCCAGGGAACAGGCTGAAACTATCTAAATATTTGTTACAAAGCATTAACTACAGCTTCAGGAGCACTTTTAATACCCTTTTTAGTTTCAGAAGCTAAAGTAGTATTATTTATAGTGTTCATGGACAGCTAGTTAAATTTGCTGTCGTGAATTTCATGATCAAATTCCCATTAAATTCAGCAGAAGTCGAGCTGAGGTGTCCTGGAGCCAGCTTGTGGAAAACCCCACCAGAGGCAGCCTTGGCACCCAACCTGTCACGAAGGACTGATTCACAAGACTCAAAGGAAATACCTAATTTTCAAGTTATATGTTGTGAGTCGATTATTTAAACAATAGCCTAATTTACTTAATAGTAATGTAAGGATTTGTAATTTTCGTGACCTTTTATAAATTTTAGAGGCAGAGAGAGACTGACAAAAGATTCACAATGTTTCTGTGTCTGACTGGCTCACAAAGAGTGTTGCTAATAGGCAGAGCAGTGTGGTAAGGAAACAGGATTGCTCACAACAGCCAAGCAGGTATGCTTAATTTTTAGCCTGCCAGCCTTGACGTAATTCCTTTAATTTTTCTAAAATCCTCTTGTACGCCTTAATTATCCTGTGTAGTCTCATAGGATGGATTTGATAAAGACAAACACGAACTATTAATTTCCAACTTCAGGGTGTTAAAATAACTGATGAAGCTTGTACTAAGAGAAAAAAGATAGACAACTTCTGCACCAGAATACAATGCTCTGTGTCTGATGAACATTTGTTTTATATACTGTACCCTCTAGCAACCTTTAAATTTTCAAACCAGCAGGAAACTGATCTTTGCAGGAATACAGGGCATATGAAAATGCCTGGGATAACTGACCTCCCTATCAGCAGTTTGCTATCAGCTTTTGCTATCAGCTTTTGCCAGGTATGTTGCAGATGTGATATTTATCTATAAAATTATGTAATTTCAAAGATACAGAGATAAATACACAATATGGTACATGAGAGAAACGCTGTAGCTGGTTAACCTGAGGGACGTGAGGATAGTTTGTAGGCTGAAAAATACACCAGTCTTTCAAATACAATACTTTTGAGATGCAGCACAAGCAAAGGTTATATGGTTAGAAGATCTGTTTTCCTCCAAGTTCTTATAGCAAAAAGATAAAAGCAACAACAAAGCCCCAAAGAAATCGTGCCTGTTATGATTACCTCCTTAACTCTGTCAATCAGATAAGCCTCTAGCTGGGACAAGATGTATTTATTTAAACTGGAAGTGCTCTAAGTTGTATCAGTTAATCATTGCTAACTTACATCAAGTTAAGACTTAGCTGATAAAAGAAGTTTCATCATGATAATGCTTTAAAGTATTAAACAATGTCCAGTTGTATCGCTAAAATGCTGACTTTAGTGTTCTGGTCAAACACACTCTGAAGCTTCATTACCTGATCTACTGACCTAGTGGGGACCATGCCCTGATCATCTTAAACCGCCACCATGTAGATGGCACAAATGCAACCAGCCTCAGTGATAAAACCAAAAATATCATAGAAATGAGACTTTTCCATTCTATAACGATAAAGTTGTAAGACTGCTTTATTAAAATCCGGGGTTTGGGGTTTTTTTTGGTCTATTTTATCATGAATTATGAAATAGACATTTATGAATTCTAATAATGTGAGTCATTTCAGAGGTAAGAAAAAAGGATGCTGAAATGAAGCAATAAACTCCAGGGAATTAGTGGAGAAACCATCAGAAAATAAAGATGAAAAAGAGAGGGAGGTGGAAAGAGAAAATACAGCGTGTTGTTGTTAGGCAGAGGAAACTAAGAATGGTCACGATAGCATAATGACAGACGTGAGTGACTTATGACTTTAGTAGTAAGAGAAATTCTGTGATACTACTAGAATCAAGACATTAAAAAGGTGTGAATTTTAAATGAGAGGCTGTGGGATGTCTGGTCTTGCCCAAGTTAGAAGATTCATCCTGTAGTACAGCCAATTTTTTGTCAAGCATTTCCTCCATGGAAGTGGTTGGGCAGTTGAGGGCAACAACTGGAAAGGATCTGTGTGTCAGGAAATGAATTTTAAGATAAGAACAAGAACTTAATTTGACTGATTTAGTTGCCTGGACCTACCTCTTCCTCCATTCTGTGGAACTAGACAGTGTCTTACCTGGACAGAGATCATTTATAAAACAATGTGTTGTGTCCCTTCTTCTTTTGTATAAGTTAAAATAAATTTCAAATAAAAATTTTACATTGGGAAAATGGATCTGAGTCAGAGCTAGAGGAATCTGTATTTGCAGGAATCTTGTGATAGATACACAATATTTCGGCTAGAAATTTAGAAATACTGATTGTAGTAGCAGGATGAAGTCGCACTGATCTAGCAGTTAGGTAGCTCTCTTTGGAATATTCTTGGAGTTAAGGTGTTTACCCAGATTTATCACTTTTATGTGATAAAAGCAATAAAATGAGCATCCTTTATGTGGCTTTTTTCAGACTAGTGTGCCAATGTAATGCAGAGGTACTGATGAGTCCTGTTTGTCTCTATTTCATAAATTGCAGCTCAAGAAGGCTCATCAATATGAAATGAATATTTAATATGAAAAATATTAAAAGTATTTGTTCAAAGTTCATGCAAAATGATGACATTCTTAGGGTTTTTAATCAATTATTTGGATCAGGGAATAAGCCCATTACTTAAGGGCTTTATTTTAATTTCCTTTGTCAACCTGTGAGTTGGTATTTCTAAAAGTAAACACTAGAAGAAACAGCTAGTTTGACCTAAACATAACAAAGAAAGTTTATAAGTAAGTTTTCTCGTCTTTAAACTATGTATATTTCCTTCGGGAACCTGAAGTCATCATTACTGACTCTTGCAAACTGGAGCCAAAACCCCCAAATATCTGAGCAACAGGGATTGACAACTCCTAAATAGCCGTGGAATGCGCTATTTGTACCAATGGGAATGTAAAGGGAGATGGTGGATATTTGTGTTGGAAACTTTGCTCAGTCAATATGGGAATGCATGCGCATACCCTTTAGAATTTAGAAATGTAGCAAACCACTAAACACACATAAATTAAACAGATTCTTCATATTCATAGGCTCCCTGCACGATGTTAGATTGTTTAGCTTCCCGGTTTATTTTGTTACTTTCCATGGTGTTATTAATCATACTTTCTCATTTTCTTTCACTGCTAGGATTTGACAAGGATTTTCTTTCACCTTGAAAAATTGCATATTCTGAGGAGTTTCTTCGCAATGCTCCCCTACACTTGGCACACCCTGCTGAGTGAAGGCAGCTTGTTTTCTGCACTGCACTTCTTTCCGAAAGATGGTTTCAAAACCACGCGTTTGATCTCTCTCTTGGTACTGAAAGATCATAAACAAATATGTCTTTCAAATTATTTTTCTACTGGAAGCCTTCATGATTCCATCGAAGAGGAAACTGAACTAACTCAATAAGCAATGGACCATAAGGCAGTAAACTGATACATTGTTAATTTTTATTGCTAAAGTTTCTACTGCTCTGGTTCAAAATGCTATTCATTTTTTATTATGCTGATTTTTATGATTGCAATGGCAGATCCTTCTAATAGTCTACTCAATATTTTTTGTCGAAATGCGTTGGCCGTAGCAAGCAACAAGGCAGGAAGTGTAGCGATATCTCCACGCAAGAGAACAAAGAAAGAGGCCAGACACGTTACAAATGGAGCTGCAAGTTGTTGGCCAGGGCTAACAGAGCACCTGCCTCCAGGAGCCTGCTCCTTGGAAAGGCCTTGGAAGAAGAACATTAAAGGCTCGATGAAGGAGGAAGCAAGAGATATGAAAGCAGTACAAAAATTTGTTTGTCGTAGGTGCTCAGGAGCCAGATAAACAAATATATAAACTTCGGTAATCTTTTCTGTCCCTTAGTATTTTTCTATATTGTATTTTCATAGAAACATAGAATTGTCAGGGTTGGAAGGGACCTTGAAGATCATCTAGTTCCAACCCCCCTGCTGTGGGCAGGGACACCTCCCACTAGACCAGGCTGCTCAAAGCCCCATCCAGCCTGGCCTTAAAAACTTCCAGGAATGGGGCATCCACCACCTATCTGGGCAACCTATTCCAGTGTCTCACCACCCTCATGGTGAAGAACTTCTTCCTAACATCCGTTCTGAATTGACCCATGTCTAGTTTTAATCGATTCCCCCTAGTCCCACCATTACCCAACATCCTAAAAAGTACCTCACCAGCTTTCTTGTCGGCCCCCTTAAGATACTGTTAGGCCACAATGAGGTCTCCTCAGAGCCTTCTTTTCTCCAGACTGAACAACCCCAACTGTCTCAGTCTGTCTTCACGGGAGAGGTGCTCCAGCCCTCTGATCATCCTCGTGGCCCTCCTCTGGATACGTTCCAGCACATCCGTATCTTTCTTGTAGCAGGGGCTTCAGAACTGGACGCAGTACTCCAGATGGGGTCTCACGAGAGTGGAGTAGAGGGGGAGAATCCCCTCCCTCAACCTGCTGGCCACACTTCTCTTGATGCAGCCCAGGATACGATTGGCTTTCTGGGCTGCAAGTGCACACTGACGGCTCATGTTGCGCCTCTCACCCACCAGTACCCCCAAGTCCTTTTCTTCAGGGCTGCTCTCAAGCCAGTCACTGCCCAGCCTGTATCGGTGCTTGGGATTGCCCCGACCCAGATGGAAGACCTTGCACTTGGTCTTGTTGAACTTCATGAGGTTGGCATGGGCCCACTTCTCCAGCCTGTCAAGGTCCCTCTGGATGGCTTCCCTTCCCTCCAGCGTGTCAGCCGCCCCACACAGCTTGGGGTTGTTGGCAAACTTGCTGAGGGTGCACTCTATGCCACTGTCCATGTCGCTGACGAAGGTGTTAAACAAGAGCGGTCCCAGTACTGATCCTTGAGGGACTCCACTTGTCACTGGCCTCCACTTGGACATGGACCCATTGACAGCCACTCTTTGGGTGCGGCCATCAAGCCAGTTCTTTATCCACTGAATTGTCCATCCATCAAACCCATATTTTATCAGCTTGGAGACCAAGATGTCGTGCAGGACAGTGTCAAAGGCTTTGCTCAGGTTGAGGTTAAATGACGTCAGTTGCTCTCCCCTTGTCTATTGATGTTGTGACCTTCTCATAGAAGGTCACCAGGTTTGTCAGGCATTTTATATGTTGTAATAGCAGACAGAGCCCAGGGGGAGCTGGCCCTTAGAGATTAGAGATCTGTAGGCGTAAATTCTCATTAGGTTGCAGAGGTGGCTGCTCTGGTTCAAGTTATAGGGATGACTTCTCTCTGCTTGTTCAGGAGCTTCTGCACGGTGTTTAATAGCATGCTATAACTGCCATGTTTGTTTTCCCACCCAAACTTAATTTCCCATGTTTGTTGATTACCTAGCAGAATGAGACCCCAGTCTTGACTAGGCTCTGCCATGATCCATCTGGCCAGTATAAAATTCTATTTAAAGTTTATCAAGGTACTGATTTTGCAGACTCGATTCACAATATGATTTGTTAAATAGCTCTGAATACAAAACCACAATCTGCTCCACCAGGTTGGGTTTTTGGTCCTTCAAGTCCATTATTCTACTTCCAGCAGTTGCTTTGTCTAATGCTTCAGCAGAAGGGACAGGACAGACATAACATAGCTTGCCAACACTATGAAGGTTTCCATAAGGGCAAAATTTCACTTTTAATCCTATGCCATCAGCTCCAGCCCATCATTTGTCCTATCAGAAATAAATTTTAATTTTTTTTTTCTGTAAATGATCACTTCCTTTCAAAGTCCAATATAAGACACTGTAATCCCTGCAGAAACAAATTTCACAGTCTATCAGGAAACTGCCTGAAGAAATGTTCTCTTTTCCTTCAGAATTACTTATAACAGTGTTCTGCTTCTTATGGTTAACGTACATTTGAAGTTAACACAGATATTCTGGCAATCTAACCCTCCTCTGAGGGCACTGATGTAAACCTGAGATACCTCAGTTTATCCCTAAGGTTAGCTCAGATTGATTTAATCCCTTGTACTGGTCTCTGGTATGGTCCCTAATTTGCAGACTTTGTTGTAAATTGGATAATAATCCTCAATGAAATGAGTGTATGAAGAAAAATGTGGTACATTCATGCTGCATTCGTTTGAGCACAAGTTTGAGACTGTGGAAGACTGTTTTCAAACATATTCATCAAGGTAGCCGACATTACAGTTTTGTAGGGATTGCTGTACATCAGTCCATAAACTTCCTGCTCGACCCACCACCAGCAACACATCTAAACAGGGATAAACAAGGATTTAGTGTCTAAGTGCAACACTGGTCACTGTAGTCTCACAGCTAGACCTTCAAAAGCCTTGGTCAGTCATTGCCTAATCCTCAGGGCATCTCGGGGCTCTGGCTGTATTTCTGCCAGCACTCTTCCCCAGCACCCTAAATCTTAGGAGCGTTGAGAATTTTGTGTTTGTACCTTGGTGGCTTTGTGCTGGGGTTCACTAACTATGCATCTGCTTTCCTGTCTTGGCAGGGTGACCTGACAAGCTGACAGCTTGCAGTGTGGCTTTTAAGCCTAAAGAAGGGGGAAATGGTACTTCCCTCCCCCCCCCC
>VYZM01021681.1:901675-973788 GCA_013398915.1 Dromas ardeola
CACTTTGAGAAACCGCACGAGATTCTTTACCCAGATAAAATGCTATCTGGTCTGTGAAGACTTGGATCTTCCAACAGCTGGGGTCCTTTGATGTGATCTGATCTGTCGCATCTCTGGATGAACATATTAATAAATTGTTGGGCATCAACCTTTTTTTTTTTCCTATCTTGTAGGCTTCTGTGTTGAACAGGCTGCTTTGGCGCCCCGCATGGGGACTGTATGTGCCAAGGCATCTTAGCTGTGAATATTACAAAGCTGAGATTGTGGCACTCGGGTTCCTGCGCGTGTCTCGTTTTAGGAAGGAAAAATTTAATGTGGTCACAGGAATTCACACTGAGTGGTTCTCCTCTGACTTTTAAAAGGACTACTTAGGTGATAAGACACTAGTGGGGTAGTATTGGGTCTCAGGACAGCATTCACATTTACTTAGTTGTAAAAGTGAGACTGGAAGGCAATTCAGTTTAAGCTCCGTTTTCTGTGTGACTCAGATTTCCATTTGCTCTCTGCTTCATTGAGAGCAGCAAATTTGTGACGGGTAACAGACTGGACACAACACCTCTGTTTCAAGATGTTGGTAGGAGAATGGCACTCCTGATATTCACTGAATCCCAGCATACTGTTTTGCCAAATTCCTAATGGAAAGTTGCCAAGGCTGGGTTGATTTTTTTCAGAGCAAACACTGGGATTCTAATGTTGCTCTAGTATCTTCATAGAATCATAGAATCATAGAATCTTCATGGTTGGAAAGGACCTTTGAGATCATCAAGTCCAACCATACACACACAAAAAAACCCCCTACAATCTCTGCCTCTAGAGCATGTCCTGAAGTGTCAAATCTACACGTTTCCTAAATACCTCTAGGGGTGGTGACTCAGCCACCTCCCTGGGCAGGCTGTTCCAGTGCCTGACCACTCTTTCAGTAAAGTAATTCTTCCTAATAGCTAATCTAAACCTCCCTCACTGTATAGATTTACAAGCACTGGTATAAATTGATACAAACATTACATAGGCTCAAAAATTATTAAAGCTGCCTGGTTTAAATGAGAAAATGTCAAAGATGTTTCTGCAGTGTTTATAGTTTCATTTTTGTTTGCTAGCTGTACAGATGCAGTGAAAGTTATTGTCGGTCCATTGAATTCTTTTAACGTACTGCTTGAAGTTTAAAATGTATTTCTCATAATTTATGACACTTTCCTGACCTTATGTAGTCTTAAACACCCTTCAGAAAATATTTAAAATTGCATTTAATCAGTTTAATAGATATCTAATGGATACATTTTTGCTGCTAAAATAGCTGTTTTTTAAAAAGGCTTATGTGTGCTGGTTGCTTTTCCAGTCAGCTTATCATTAGGAGCGTGCAAAGAACAAGTATTAATGTCAGTTTAAATGTTCTTGGCAGTGAGAATCTAGATATTTTTATTCTATTATAATCATAAAGCTGTGAAAATCTAAAAAATTATAGTTAGCTATCAAATAAAGAACTACTGCAGTAATACCAGAAAAACTGGAATTCAGGTGAGACGGTATTCATACTTACCAGATGTTTCTATTCAGTACTGATGCTCACAGAAGGGAGTCTGCTTGTAAAAGATGGAGGCTGTCAGCTTAATTTGTATAGCTGTGAGGAATAAAGGCTAAGCCATGCCAATTTTGTTCTGGTGACCTTAAAAAGAGATGGCTCAGTGTTCCATTACCATTTCCCTGAACAACCTAAATGCACTCAAAATTTTTCTAACATTGTTTTTAATGATAAATATGAATGAAGTCAATGCAATAACAAAGGTAAATAAAATAAAAACCAAAACCTGTTCTGCATCTGACAGGGTGAGCTCAGTAACTCATTGTCTTCAGTACTTAACCAACTAGGCCTACTGTGGCTTTTGTGCAGCAGGAGACAGAAGGTAATTCAAAAGCTTTACTTTCAAGACTTACTGAAATTTGATTTCAGAAGTAGTGAAAGCATCATAAACCCACATCAATAAATCTACACATAGTTGTTAAACCCAGCCATCTATCAATTTACATGGAATTCAGCCTTTCCCCTCTCCCACAGAGAGTTAAATCTATGTATTAAATCTTGTCTACGTCCATTTCCAAAGACAAAAAAATAAAATAATCATTTATCGAGGGAGAAGTTTCTTTACAAAATATTCTATTTCAATATTTTAAAGCTCTCCCCAAGACTGAATCTGGTTTTTCCTGGTCCTTTCCCTATGGTTTGGTTTTGCTGTCTCTTCCTGTGTTTCTTCGCTGCCAGCATGTCTTGGGAAGCAGAAGGAGGCGGCCAATGTGACCCATGCTCTCTGCCCCTGGTGCTACGCTGCAGTGAAAGGAGAGTTGTCCTTCTCTGACACCCCTGGGAGGCATTCAGGAAATGAGCGATCCGCTTAGGATTTGATGAAATAGCACTTGAGCAGCCGAGACTTTGAAATACTAACTTAAGTTCAGATATTCCTAAGTATATACCTTGCCATCAAAAAAGGTAAGAGCACGCCTCCTTAGGAAAGGAAGCTGCACTTTGTTTTCTGTCAGCGTGTGCTGTTCAACTAACAAAAAAACATTAGATTTTTCTCAGATCTTCAAAAAATTCGAACTCACAAGATGCATTTGCCCTTGAACATAGAGCTACTTAATAATTTCAGGGTACTCTCAACACTCAGGTAACAGAGCATTTTGAGCACATACAAACAAAATGAGCATGGTAATAATAGCTGGTGTAAAATGAGTTATTTTGTGTCTCTAGATTTATAAACATTAATGGCTTAATATATATTCTATTCCAGACAGTTAAATTAATCCTCTCAGCAGAAGCAAAATAAATTTAGACTATATTTTCCAGATGATTTTGCTTACTTCTGATCCCCTTTAGTACATAATGTGCTGTAGCTCTAAGAAAATTAATGCTTACAAGTGTAGATGTTTATATGAGTCAGCAAAGCTGGCATAAAGTTGATGACACCTTGTATGCCCAAAGGAGCTGACATTCACTGCTTAATGAAAAAAAAAAATCTGATCTTCAGGCTGATTATCGTGGTATAGATTAATGCGCCAGTGAGTCTATTTGAAAACATTATCTTGTGCTTGCATAGCAATTTATGTAACTCAGATTGCAAGAAAGAACAAACGTGAACATAACCCATTAAAGGCACAAGTAAAGAATAACCCAACTGAATTCAAAATACTGCAGTTTCAGCTAGTATTAGCTGATCTGCTTTAATCTTCGCCAGCTCTCTTAGGCAGCAGTTTCCTCATGCTGAACTTGGTCTTCATTTGAATAAGATGCTGGTTGCAATTTCCACAAAGAATCTGTAAGGGTGCTCTCATTGTCCCCATCATTTTACTTCTTAAGCTTGAAAATCCCCTGTTATATAGTAAGCCTGTGGCTTCATACCATGCCTGTGTACCGCACCCCTCTCTGCATTATTTTGCTTTTCTTTCACCCGAGTAGCAGCAGATCCCAAAGTAGGAATTAAGGAATAGTAACGAACAAAGAAAAAAAAATATCTCCTCATTGCAGAGTGTATTGTTAGACATGTTTCTTCCATGGTTGTCAGTGGGAATTCAGCATTTTACCCTTGGTGCAGATATTGAGACATGGAAGTTTCAAATTAAAGATATTTATCAAATTAAGCCATTATTTTTGCAATGGGTGTAATTAAGGAATAGCTCTGGAAACTGCTGTGTTCTGAATAACTGGCTCAGGCTTGTAAAGAAAAAAAGACGAATCTTCTAAATGTTTCTAAGGTAAAAGCAGCAGTAATTAGCAAGTATGATGGGAGGAATGAGAAACTAACCATAGACTCCGGGGTAGGGAGACGGATGACTTCTAAACAACACTGCAGACCGCTGTGTATTGGGGTGCCCGATTTTTCATACAGTGTTAGCAACGAAGACTTGTTCTTTTTTGATTCAGTAGAATTTTTCAGGGTAAAAATCATGCTTAGTAATGTCATGTTTAGTAAAAGTCATGTTTCATAAAACAAGCAAAGAAATCCCATCAAGTTAAAAAATGTACGTCATTTGCTTTTAGCAGAAGATGTATTTCACCTGGAAAAGTCTAGATAAACAAGCATTTTGTTATATCAAGAAAATTACATTTTTTTAATTCCCAAGTAGATTATTTCATTTTGGCTTGTCTCAGAATTCAAATGGTCCTCTAATGGTTTACTGAGACTCTCACAGAGCCTTGTACTCAGTTATTTCTTGGGGAGAGAGGTGTTGGATGAGATGCTGTGAGAAGATAGTGAAGATCAGTGCTGTGCTCCCGCATAGAAGATGTCTTGCCAGGCAGAATTTTGCAGAATTCGAATTCCCTTAAGACATCATAAAAAAAATAGTGGAACTGTGAACTGTCTCATAGCTAAAAGTTTTCATTTTGCCAGATCATATGAGGAAGTTCTGTTTGACTTGACTGAAAACTACTGTATTCAATGTTTCAAATGAAAAAATTCTGATTTTGGATGAAAAATTAATCATCAAGTGGTAGGCTCTGAGGTTTGGGGTTTTTTTTTTATTTTTTTTTTTCAGAAGTGCTGTTGTTCTACTGTCATCTGCTCAAAAACCAGCATTTATTACAAATGCAAGAGAGTTCTTGAGCAAAGGCATAATCTTAGCTGGACTTGATATTTGGCTCTAGCCATGATAGTCTACAGACAAAAGCCAGAGCCAGAACATAGATGGAGGTAATTTAGTTTATTACTAGCTCGTATATGTGGCAAGATTTAAAAATCTTTGGGCACATGAACACATGCTTTCCTTGGGCACAAGGAAAGCAGAGAGAGGATGAGTAAGTGAAGTCTGAGGTATAAAAGAAGAAGTTGACAACAATAAAACTGGTGATGGACTATTTTAAAAGACAAAAGCAGTAGAAACTGAAACCTTGAGAAGATGCTGATAGTAGTCGGCTGGTTGACCCTCCTGCAGCTGCTGTGCATGGGTAGCAGGAGAAGGCTTTTGTGCTCACTTTTTCTGCAGGGTCCAGTAAACTTTTGAATTCTCAACCTCTTTCTGTTCTGCTAAATAAAGGAGAGATAGGGAGTTACTTCAAACACTGGTCTACTGGCCATTCAGACTGTTTATGCCCCCTGCATGCCCCCCTAAATGTGCTGTGCTGGCTGGTACTTTCTGAAATGTTGTTTTGGGTGCTACAGCTCAGAGGACAGGGGGACCGTGCCCAACAGCGCTATGGGGTTTGTCTCCCACCGTGAATGCCTCCAGCGCTCTCTCAGCAGGCTTTGCCTTCCCAAACCCCTCACGTGTCTTCGTGACACGCTGCCAGGCATGCCACATGGTTTCATGCTGCAAAGGCTTTATTTCAGACTCTTCGGAATGCGAAACTCCCCTACCCCCATATTAGGTGTGTCTTAGGGCCATAAGGACGCTAAATAGGGCTGTGGCCCTGTTTCATTTGGTGACACACTGTGTGGCTTTAGTGTCAACTCAGATGTGTCCATGGAAGAGTGGCAGGAGTACTGAACATGCTGTAGATTCATGCCCTTTGTGCTGCACTATAGCTTCTCTAGGTAGGAAAACCATTCATACACCAGCGTTCAAAGTCGTGGCTCTAAATGACTTCTAAACTTTCCCAACAAAAAAATACGTTTGCTTGAGTGAATAATGTTTAGTCTGTGAGCTGTTTGGGAATTGTTTGCTTAGCTGTTCTTTCTCAGTGTTTTGTGCTCCCTGCTGAAGTCATTTTTTAGTTGCCTTCTCTTTGATTGAACGACAGGAAAACCTGAAATAGATACTTCTACAATCAAGTTTTGAAGAATAATCTCCTAGGAAATAAAGAATTATTATTTTTTTTTCCCAGTTACTGCCTGCAAATACATCTACAGGTAACTTTATCTTGCAGATTTCAACTGTGAAAATATTTATAAGTCAGGTCTTTACCACTTAACAAGCTTTAACAAGAGTGCTATTTAAGTCAGGTAGCCTCACATCACACATTAGATATACAATGAAATGCAAGGTTGTAAGTCTGAAAGATCACAATAAACATCTTACTCTCATTAACAAAAATCAATTTGCTTAGCTTTAGTTTAAACCTGGTCTAAAATGCAAGCGGTATTTATCTCCTCTAAGGGCCGGAGAAACAGATTTTCCTAGGCAGATGCATAGCTTTGAAAGACATACAATACACGGCTAGTCTGTCAAAGGTACAGAGAATTTTAAGCAGTTTGGCATTATCATAACTGTATTAAGCTATGTTTGGTTTTATCATGTCGTGTTCTTTGACATTCTGCTTGGCGTCTGTGTGCTGCCTGTCAATCAGAGAGTCAGCGTGTCAGGAGGGAACTTCACTGCAGAAGTGCTGCTACTCGGAGAATTCAGATGAGCTTAAGGAAAAGGAGCAACGAATGCTTGACAGCTGCAAGGAGAATTTTTGGGGTGAATCTCAGTCTCATTAAGTGTATGGTTAAATCATGAATAGAGATGGGATGGCAGAGGGAAGGGCTCCGATATACTTCCAAGACTCCTTGTACTGGAAATGCTTTTTAAAAATTTCTCTACAGTTTTTCACTGGTGAGAAGCTTAGTGAAATGTGTGAGCCACAAAACGTAACAATTTATTTTTAAAGTTAAAAAAGTAGTTCCTGAATTATTTAAAGGATGCGTGCATATCTATGTAACTTACACTGAACATGGGGAAAAACAAAACAGGATGAATTCAGCTAAACTTCCTTTTGTGGACAACTTACAACAAATTGTCCTATGCTGTGACTTGGCAGTGGACCTGTGACAGCCTAATGCTTCCAGAGCTTGCTTGCTATTGCATTTTCCTTAACCTTTTGTCAAAACAGGTGCCTGGCTACCTACTTGCTAATTTGAAGCTGCCACTGCCTTGTTGGATGCTGCTATCACTGTATCCATACGAGTAAGTCACCTGTTGGGCAGAAAGCATTCCTGATGCCTGGAACCTGACCAGCTACAGTCTTGACTTGTCACAGCGGTCCCCAGGGTGGTTTTGCCCTCGCCAGCCATCTTTCGGCTCATGCTGGGGCCTTGCTCAGGTGTTCGCCAAAGGGAGGGACCAGTCCTACCAGGCGATCTGGGTAAGGTCATGCTGCTTGGGAGGGGAGAGGAGTTTAGTAGTATGGATGTGAGCTGGTCCGTGGTGTTTGATTTCAGGGTCATAGAATGGTACTGCCATGTTTAATTTACTTGTCTGTAGATATCAAGTTTTTCTATACTCACAGGTAAGCTGCTGCTCTGACTCCTTCAATTTCTCCTCCGCAGCTTTGGGGATCAAAACGTGATGCTCGTTCACATTCAGAGGAACGGAGAAAAGTAATAGAAGATATAGGCCCTATTTGATAATTATCTGGAGTGCAAGTGGTGGTAGTTTCTGCTGCACAGTTACTCTCCAAATGTGGTAGATTAGAAGCAGCGAAAATGAACTGGGGCTTGGAGTGGACCTTTGGCTTGGTGGTTCCTCTAACTGCACAGTCATCACTGTGTCATCACGGACATCGTTCTGCCCTGGTGTAAATGGCTACTGTAAGTTACGTCTTCTCCAGGGCTTTGAAAAGGAGAGAGCTGGGAATTGGAATGTGACTGTAAAAGCTGCATGGAAGTATTTGGAAGGTTAATGTTAGAAGCATGTAAAAATTGTTTGGTCATAGAAAAATTGCAATTTAGCTCCAAGACGATGCTAAAGTTGGGAGGTAAATACGTTGATGGAACCTTCTTTGTGGAAAAACAAAGCTCTGGCAAATTAAAAATCCCTATGGAACACACTAAAATGAGCACACTAAAATACCAGATTTTTTGTTTTGGAGAATTTGAACAAACTAAAATATTCATGCAGCTTTGTAACATTCACTACTCAATATTTTTGTAATTATTTTTTTATTTTATTATTGCTGTTGCAACTTATTTCTGTGTTAAATTACTATGTACTTAAACAGAGTATTTTAAAAAAGTCAGTTTGAAATCTCTAAATCCCCCAAATCACGGAACTTCAATCTTAAGCATGGCTTTGTTAAATTCCAGGCAAATAAGGACTGAGAGAAAGATCTGTCTTTTAGATGCTGCCAGTTCATTTCCCTCATCTTACAGAGACCAGGAACGCTGAAGCTTTGGTGATGAAAAATACTGTTCTTATTTCTTTCCTCTTAGGAACCAAGACATACTGCAAAGACAATTCCCATTCCAGTTGACTTCCAGATGGAAATGGACAGGTTTGAACTCCCAGCTTGGAGCAGGTTCAACGCTTTTCTTACAAAGACTAGTTGGGTGATATAACTGGGACCTTTCAGAAAAAGGAAGAGATTTTATTGATAGTGAGAGATAACTCGCTACAGAAGAGTTACTTCAGAAAAATGAAAGCAGAACTGAGCTCAAGAAGTATTCATTTTAATCAGACTAGTGTTGCTTTAACAAAGCATACTGAGTCTTTGCTGGTTTTGTGATATTTAATTAAATTTGGAAGGTTAGATAGAAAAGGTAGGTTTTCCAATTAACCTTTAACTCATTAAAATTTGATTCTAAATTTTAAGCAGTTCTTTAGAGTACATGCTGTTAAGAACTACCTGGCCATTATATTTCCTGTTATACTTGCTACTTACCTGAAGCTAAACCAGGATATCTTTATTTTAAATTCTTACTCTGGGAACACACATTGCTCTACATAGATTGCCACTGCTTTATGTCATATTGTATATTTAACACCTGCAGAATATATTCCGATTGAATGTGATTTTTGCATGACGTAAGGCAGAATTTTTCTTTGTACCTACACAGAAGTTGCAGCAGGGATTAATATGACTCATAAAGAGCTAGTGTCTCAGAAAAGAAAGCTTTTGAAGAACACAGCCACAAAGCTAAAACACTGGCACCGCTTTTCTTCCACCTGGGAGAAATCTGGCCCAGAACTCTGTATTTACCTCTGAGTTCTCAGGTATGGTGTGTATGGTGTTCTCTTGAACATCTATTTTATGTTGAAGTTCCTAAAATTGAAGAGAGAATAGGAGTCTGTTGTAATGTAGTTTGAAACTTCTATGGTTTGCGGTGATTTTGCCAATAAGAAGTTGAATTTTTTTAAGCTATTGGCAGAAGTAATCATGAGAAAGGCAAATGTCATTTAAATGGAGTGAAAGAGTTATTTGTTACCAGCATGATTATGAACTCTGAATAACCGTTGTTTTCCCAGCTGCGGTAAACCTGACTAGAACTATTTGTGCTATGATAAAAAAATAAAGAGATAAGAACTCAGATGAAGATACTGAAAAGCTGCTAATGAAGGACAGAGGTCTAATGAATATAGACCTAGAGGTGGTGCAAAATGTGAAATGCAAGATACTGCTTCAGACAAATCTCATAAGGTCAGTGGGGCTGGTCTTCCCCAGATGATGATATATTACGTTCTAAAATAGTTTTGTTCATTCAAGGCTGGTTTTGTTTCAGACCAGAATCTTTTGTAGCCAGATTTGGAAGATTACTACTTTTTTCTTATTTAGACTCAACTCTATACTATATTATAATGTAATTCTGGGTATTATGCTGGAACAAGGAATAGCCATTCACAAATATTTAACTTGGCAGAAAGATGACACAGGAAAGGGAATTAATGGGTTTTGCACAAGGACAAGATAGCCATCTTCATCCTAAGACAAATATCTTAGCAGTCTTCATCCTTCATTTCCTAAAATCATCTTCCTGGATTGAGAAGGATAAAATTAACTTGTTTAAATTTACTTACACTGTGAGCAGGTATAACTCCTTTTAACGCTGATGAGAAATGTACTGAACTTACTGGGCTTGAAGTTACTTAATTCTCTAAAGCAGCTTATATTTCTTTTTCATGGCTGTGATCATTTCCTTCCTGTACCATAATTATATTCCATGCTATATAGATCTCAGCATTTTATCTTGGAGTTACCCTCTAGAATAATTTCTTCAAGGATTTCTGTGATCACATCAGAAAAATTCCATCCATTTGACACATGAGAAAAAAAGAAAAAATAATTCTAATGAAAAATTTTAACAATTCTATATTCTCTCTTCCCTGTTGGCATTATTTATCTGTGTTAAAAACTTGAAAAATACAATTTCATATTCACAATTGACTCTGTTATGTTCTCAGTTCAGTCATACCTAATTTTAACATTTTGGGCTTGTGGGATAGCATTTCTCAGATAGGAGTTTAACAATAACAACAAATAACAATAAAAGGTTTTAAACAAAATGGTACTAAAAACACAGGCAATTGCAAAAGATAAACCACACATTTATGTTCACTTGAGCCCAAGGTACTTAAAGTCAACCTACTACTGAGTTTCTTGTAATGCGATAAAATTTTAGTATTACACATGCATGGTTTTCTTCTTACTGTTTTTACATCTAAGAGCCTTTGCAATTTTAATGTGTTTAAACTTATCCAAAAGCCCATAACAGCATTTCTTTATTTTATGCTCCTTGTGACACATAGGCAATCTTTGGGCATTTTTTCAGGACCTGGGAGTTTATGGAAAATAATACTGTGCGCCAGCCCTTGGGAGAGACGCGTGGCTCTGGTTGTGGAGGGCCGGTCGTGGTCCTTGGCACCGGGTGACCTGCCGGCACCAGCTCATGCTGTGAATTGCACAGCGAGGAAACAAAAAAAAAAGTTATAATCCTTACATTTCTTAAATTATTTTTCCTTTAGGCTACAGCTTGATGAGCAGTTTCACATTTAGTTGGAATATGTGGCCTTGAGTTTACTTCCCTGTGTAACTGCACTGGAGACTTGGTGCCCCCTCACAGCCACCCGTTCCTCTGAAAGACTTTGGGCTTAAAAAATGTCTTCACTGCATCAATCCAAAGCATCCCAGAAACCTGGCAAAACAGCAGGACCCATTAGCCCCAAAAGCCCTGTTTTTGCGTCTTTCTTCTCTAGGAACAGGAGCTTTCCATTGGAGCTATCTGGGAGGTTCTCAGCTGTCCTGATAGTTGCACAGGCAGCAACACGGTGCAGCCTCCTTTAGTACCCCAACCGCTCCCTGTATAGAAAACACCACAGAAAATAAATACTTCATGCCAGGGAGGGCGAGTGTTTAGCCAGCTTGCTTTTCTTCCTTGGTGTTCAGTCTGCAACATTGGTAACCTCCATGACTGCTACCACATTTTAAAGTATCTGACACTTTTACCTGGAAATGCATCTCAGGGTATCCTGTGGTATGGAAGAAATCAAGTTTCTACCGAAAAAAACATCCAGGAAACTGAAAAAAAGGTATCAAAACTTTATATGGTTAGCCTTTTGAGCTAGGGCAACATGTAAAGATGCCAATTCCATAGGTTAAAAATACAGTGGGCAAATAAACAGAGGCTCAATATGCAATTTTAAGACTCAGTGGTTTTTAAGCCAAGGCATGAATTTTTTAGGACCGACTCGTCGCCTCTCAAACATCACTGTTGGCAGGTAGTCAAATAACAAGACCATTCCAACAGCATGCGAAATAAGGGCATACTAAAGTCTGTTTTGGTAAGTGAGGCTATTTTCTTGATGACTCCCTCAGCCTGACCCAGCACCCTGGTTGTTGCTGAAGGATCCAGCAGGACATGAGAAATCTCTAGACAGCCCTGGTTGCTAATAAGCTTTTGTAAAATAAAACTGGGTAAAGTCTGAGTAACAAAGCGATGATTCAGGTCCATGTCGAGATTCTTAAGATTGGCTGGCGTGCTCCAGGCAACCTGTGTAAAGTCAGTCCCTACAGCAGATGTCAGCATGTGTGGCACCAGGCTGATGAAGAACTGCCTACATAACGCATACCAAATGAAAAGGCAGCTCACCTGCCAGCAGAACACATATAGCGCTGCCAATATGCAAGATATTTTATACCTAGAGATGGACCTAGCTGATTCAGAGAAGGTTGCTCCTCTGAAAATGGGGTTACTGGACTATACACAAATATTTTTGAGACTTTCACTACCTAGTCATCAGGTCAAGAAGAAAAGCCACGTTGAGATTTCTACCTCATAAATCCTCTTTGCTTGTTTGTTTCTTTTCTACAGAAATCCAGCAAGGAGTCTTTTGTTTTCACTTTTCTTTAAATGATGATACATTACAACCTGATCCTGCCTCAAGTCAGTGGAAGCTGCAATAATATAAATGTAGGTGTTTTTAGCAGTATTTCTATTTGCTAGAGACTAAAACATATCTGCAAACCCACATAATGCACTGTTTTAAATCAGAATTATGCTAGAGGACTTTGATGTTGTCTAAAGCTTCTAGAAAGCAGAGAATTTTGTACTTTCTTACATTTAATAGTTGGGATTTCTTGAGCGTTTGAAGTTAAAATGGGTCTGAGATGATTTCTTAAGTAAACACAGACTTTACTTTGGGATTGAAATTAGTTTTTTGGAAACTGTAATATTAGGACTATGGTATTGACACTAACAATTAAGATAAGTGACATCCTTTGCACAGAAATTTAATGAAAAGAATTGCCATGATGTATTTTGAAATTACAGTATGATCACTTCTTTTCATTCGTTATAACCATTACATGGCATATTTTTCCAGAGGTGCTACCTAATTATGTTGTCATTAAATGTGATTCATCAAATAGAACTGAAGACAAAACTGGTAATCAGTGAGTCTTTTCCATTCAATTTGTAAAAAAGGTGTATCTTGTAATTAGTTTACAGATGTTTACTTTAGAACAAGTAAATCAAAATCATAATAATTTTTCTCCTCATCATCATCTGGTAGAATATTTTAGCATATATTTGCAGTGCATAACAATGACTTTTATGGGTGGGACAACAGGCCACTACCAGAATTTATCAGCATAGCCACAATAATAATGATTATTCAGAGGATTAAAAAATGCAGCCTCTTGCTGAAGGCAATGAATAAGACGTTTTAAATCCAGAGGCAATAACAGAAACTTATTTCTGTTTGTACATGCTAAGTATAACTGAAATATCAATTATTTATTGTTTGTGTTGATTGAGTTTAATTTTCTGTGTAAAGTTGAGTAAATACTACTGGAAAACCAAATACTGCTCAACACAGTATATAGATTAAAAATGCACCTTCTTGGGAATATTTACAGGCTTCAGTTGTCTTACTGATAGAAGGGTTCGACCGTGCTTCTGATTTCACTGGTTATAATCACTCAGCTTTTGGGTAACTGAGAAAAATGGGTTTGTTTTTCTTCTAAGGTGCATAATTGCAAAAATCTCAATAGACTTAACTTCTGTGTGCCGTGTACACTGAGCTCTAGTTTCGGCCCATTGCTCTGCTCATGTAGCACAGAAGAAAGAGGGGCTGTCTGTCACTGCTGTTTTGGGGATGTCCCTAGCACACGAGAGTCTCGTGTACACACACGACACAGAGCTGATAGGCTATGAGTCTGCTTGCTCCTCCTACTGGAACCAGTAAAAGGCACACACTGGGATATTTGATCACATACCAGGGCTATAGCATAGACCCTTCTGACATGTCCTGGTGGCAGAACAACCCTGGGGATTAGAGTACTGCGTGGAAATAGCTGCCACGTTTCTCTCCCCTACGCCCCAGACCAAAGACAGACTGAACATCAGAGAGTGATAGCTGGATCCTGGCCCCCTCCTGTCCTCGTGCCTGACACCTCCGGAGTGCAGTAGAGACTTTTCAGAGAAAAGGAAGACTTAATTGAGATCTCTTTTTTGTTTTGACTGCTGGAAGTATATTTAGCCTAATTATGCTTAAAGCAGGTAATGATGAGCCATCCTATTTATTTATGGAAATTGCTTTCTCCTAGAAAATAAATCTGTTTTCCTTCTGAGTACAGACCCAAGACCATCCTATTTCCATCACTCACTGTGCTCCCCTATATTTATCCACCCACACAATCTATTTGAAGCTACAACCATTTGTAGGACTCTTATCTTTCCTGACTTTGCAAAGACTGTCTGGAGAAACGAAACAGCTTAAGTAAGCTTTGTTTAGGGTCTCTTTTTTTCCTATTCATTTGTTTAAAGAACATTTGGCTTAAATCTAAGTTTTGCTCTTTTACAGCTGTTTCTGCTCTTTCAGTAGCAACAAGTCTTTCATTTTGTGACAAGCTATTTCCAGAACAACCTGTTATGATATGACAGAAAATTACAGCTTAAGAGAGGAGGAAAGAGAAGGAGCAGATGATATCTCTTAACCCTGCAAACAAATCCTGTTGTCATGAAAAGTATGCCTATTAATAGCTATAAAGATGAAGGAAAACAGGTACAATTTACAATTTTAAAAGGATGGTTGCTAAGCTGAAGATATTCCTAAGGACTTTGAGCTGCTTTTTGATAGTGATAAGTCACTATCAGTTCTGAAAAATGCCTGGCAATAGGCACTGAAGAAAGAGACACAGCGCAGGCAGACAGGGAATACTCCTGAATCTTAATCACATGCAAATTGGAGATTAATAGATTACAACTGACTTCAGTCAGTGCATGTGAGGAATATGGTGCAAAGCTTTCATGTGTCTCCTATTTTAATTTCACATTAAACTCTTGGTGTGAATCATTCTTAAAAAGAAGGCAGTTGATGATTGCTAGTTAAACTATGGGCTGCAGGTGTGAGCAGCACCATGTGGACCCTTCTTTATAATATTATCTCTGCCATGGGTTCACAGGAATACAGACCTTAAGCCAGAAAGGACCATGACGATAAATGATCTGTTGTACAACTTTGACAAAAATCCTTCACTTCTTTGTGCCTCTTCTGCCCATCTGTGACACGATGGTAATCCAAGGATAAGTTCAACCTGATATTTTTCAAGGAAACATTTTTCATATCCCCAAATATGGCGGGATGGATTTCTTTCATTTTTAGTTGCCAGGCATGTTAAATAATTAGTGGGTACTCATGACACTAAGAGGTTAGTCCTTGGTGCCTAATCCAAGGTCATCCTACTTTGAAAATTTGAACACAGTGACTTTAGCGAGGGCAATATTGTTATAGAGACAAGCAAACTGTGCAGGTAGCCTTGACCTGGGTACATAGTTTTTGTGCAGCCTTGGCCATAGTATTTAACATCCTTCCCCCCACCTCCATTGTTTCAATTTATAAAATGAGTGCAAATATTGTTTCTTTCTTCTATCAGGATGAAACCCATTTCTATGTAGTAGTCGAGCACATGGGCTATATCCTTAGCTTAGGAAAATAAGGGATGTGCCGTTGATGATTTATGCTAGCTGAACGTCTGTTTCCTGAGATAGAAAATTATAGATAGAACCTATGAACCACTTTCTCCATCACTAGTGAATGTATCCAAAGATTTTTCTGCTCCAGTTTTGTCTTCCTTTTTCAACCATGCTATATAACTAATACTGTAAGTCCATTTTTTAGTTTTTAAAAAGAATTTTCTGCTAGTTCCAGAAATTCAGAATTTCTGAATTCAGAAACAGACATATTGCCATAAATAATAAAAAAAGGTTAATTTAGGCCAACTGATTCAGTGGTCAAAGGGAAAGATTCTTATTTATACAGTACCATTTCACACATGATCATCAGTAAATTGTTTTTATATTATATGACTTGAACTATGTGAATTGTGTGATCACAAATAAAGGAATTGTAATTATTCTGTCTTTTACGCAAAAATGAATGCAATAAAAATTATGCACATATTCTTTCATAGCAAGAATAACTAATAAATTACCAACTGCAGTAGCCTGTCAGCTGGATATAGGATGCAGCATTCGTTTTTATAAACAGTTCACTGGTATGTCAACTGCTAGTCTGACATGGAGAGAACTGAACAGTATTTTCCTCAAAAAACTTTATTCCCTTGAATGAAATCCTGGGCAAAATGTAATGTGGGAGCTGTATTTGTAGGGAAGGAAGATAAGCCCCTACTCACATGCATTATTTACAACCAGAAGCTACTCTAGGAGAACATTTTTATTGAAAGCTAAAACGGTACTGTGGTTGTTACAATAGCCATTTCCTTCAATGTATAAAAAGATAACTTAAAAGGCATCTTTTAAAATACTCTTCCTTGACAAAGAAATGAATGTGTAGAGTTAAAACAGACCTGCATTTTCCTCCAATGTTGTAGACAGAAATGGGAAATATATGCAATTATCTTCATATTGCAAGAACAGGTTCAACATATGTGAGGAGCTGAAGAGATGAAAAATGATATACTTACACCCATTTGGGTGTAAGCACTTACATCCATTTGGGAATGACATGAACGTTAAGAAGGAGACTGAGAGGACCCAGTCCTCAGCTGATGTAACCTCACAGAGCTCCATTGAAATAAATGGAGCTATTATGATTCACACCAGCAAAGGAGCTGGTCAATAAGTGCAGTGCTTTGAGACTTGAGCTTTTCTAAGATTAAGGTAATTGTAAGTGCTGGGGATACTTTATTTTTTGTTCAGGACTACATATATATTTATGTTCTCTGTGACCCACTTGGCATCTTATAATATTAAAAAAATTAGAAAAAAGTTAATCTGTCAGTCTGTGAGTCCTTTTTCAGGCAAAGCTCTTAGCACTGAGCTTTCAGTGAGTTTCCAACCTCATTACAAACTCACACTCTGTGTGGAAACCCGGCATTTGCCGTGCATGTAAATGTACGCTGAAGCTGGTCACTCCTTCTAGTGGGCTGGACCGGATTCACAATTTCTCTTTCATGACCCGGGAGTGAAATAGTGCACTGAAGTCTGCCTAATACCCTGTCGCACCCTGGCCTGGTAGGTGTGCTTTTAGCAACCTACTGTACATTAACAGCATTGATTCTCCAAGAAGGTGTCTAACTCTATGTAATTTTTAAGTATTCTTGTGCCTCAGTTGTATCTGAAAGTCTTTTGATCTTGACTCTTTTCAACAAAATGACTGCAAAAATGTATCTGGAGCCAAAACTTTTCACACAGAGCCTTATCAATGACAGCTATCAAAGAAGGGCTGTAATGGCCCTGTATGCCACTGTCTCAATCAACTATAATCCCACGAATGTTGACCAGTGTAAGGCTGTGTGGGGACAGATTTTAAACAAAAAGTTTACATGCGTTCCTTACGTACTATACATGCTTCTAGAATTCATAGAGTTGCAAAGAATCAAAGTTGTTGAAATCCTGATTAACTCAGATTTTGAACACGTCATCATGGATAATGAATACTTCTGAGTAGGCTTTTGTGCCTATGGAGGTCATTGTTGTTTTGCAATAATATAAACAATGTTATATGACAAAGCAAAAAATGAAAATGGTATAATCCTCATCATCTTCTGTTTGTTAAAAGTACAAGGCTGAATACACTGGAAATCTAAGAGATACCATTATTTCAGTGTAAGGGATGAAGAGCTGAATGTGTAAATAATGCTTACTTCCATTTAATATTAAGTGAAAAGGAGAAAACCCCTATACATTGCTTCCTAGGTGAAAAACAGCTTCTCTGGTGTCCCAAAATGCATTCCTTTGGAAGGGCTTAAAATGGAATACAAACCTTCATCACCGTGATGTGGCCATGTCAGATTGTGTCCAGGACAAATACCGGTCTATTTGAGTCAGATGCAATGATGAAATGTGTGAGGAGGAGGTGGGTAAGTGAGAAGGACCACACATTACCATTGCTGCTCATGGCTGCTCAGGAGAGGAGTGGAGTTCACTTTTCTCAAGTAAATCTGTTCTTCATTTGTTACAAAATAGGAAGCAGAAAGAAGAAGGGAAAAATCATAGAATCGTAGAATTGCCTAGGCTGGAAGGGATCTTTCACATCATCTAGCCCAACCATCAACTGAACTCTGACAAAAACCTTCACTAAACTATATCTCTAAGCCCTATATCTACCCATCTTTTAAATACCTCCAGGGATGGTGACCCAACCGCTTCCCTGGGCAGCCTGTTCCAATGTTTAATAACGCTTTCAGTGTAAAAAATTTTCCTAATATCCAGTCTAAACCTCCCTGGCGCAACTTGAGGCCATTTTCTCTTGTTCTATCGCCTGTTACTTGTGAGAAGAGACTGACCCCCACCTCTCTACAACCTCCTTTCAGGTAGTTGTAGAGAGCGTGAAGGTCTCCCCTCAGCCTCCTTTTCTCCAGGCTAAACAACCCCAGTTCTTTCAGCCACTCCTTGTAAGACTTATTCTTCAGTCCCCTCACCAGCTTCGTTGCCCTTCTCTGGACCCTCTCCAGCACCTCAATGTCTTTCTTGTGGTGAGGGGCCCAAAACTGGTCACAGTACTCAAGGTGGGGCGTCACCAGTGCCGAGTATAGGGGGACAATCACTTCCCTAGTCCTACTCACCACACTATTGCTGATCCAGGCCAGGACACTGTTGGCCTTCTTGGCCACCTGGGCACACTGCTGGCTCATATTCAGCTGGCAGTCGACCAACACCCCCAGGTCCTTTTCTGTCAGGCAGCTCTCCAGCCACTCTTCTCCAAGCTTGTAACGCTGTGTGGGGTTGTTGTTTCTTCTTTTACAGTCTGTTGCACAGCAAACAGTTCTACCTTCTGGACAAATATATGAAATTAATGGAGATTTAGTGATGAGGGAGGGTATTTTCAGAATCATAAATTGCTGTAGTTGCCCCAGTTATTTACAATAAAATGGGATGCCAGTCTGAACTGTGTGCAGAAAGCGTTCCTTGGAAGAAGGAAGATTTGCTAGAAACTTATAGGGCTAGTGGGGTGTGACAGAGAAATAAACAAGAGTTTACGATTTTCTACATGTCTCTGATCTTTAGTTTTTGTTGAAAATTCAATGGATTAGAGTGGCTGCCTTTGGTTGGGAATATCAGATGCTAAATAAAGATTGTAACAGAGCTTTTCCATTAAAAAAAAAAACAGATTTATTTTTTTTTTTATTGTTTAGAATCCTTGAATTTCATTTGATTTCAATCTGAGTAGGAAATTTCACCTGGAGAAAGCCTAGGACTTAGCGATCAGAAAACACACTGGCATCCTGTGTTTTTGAAGTCAGTAGCCATTGACTTTAGTTAGGACAGGATTTCTTCTTTACAAATGGATCTCGTAGGCTCTAATCCCACTTTCAGTCAGGGTACCACTGACTTCCATAAGCAATAGATTAAGGTAGTCAGGCTACTTTAGAGTAGATTAATGTGTCTGGGTATGTCTGAAGTAGTCTGCTATTATTCCTCAGCTAGAGCAAATGTATTAAATCATTCATATACTGTAAAGAAGATGCTGCTCTCAGACTGTATCTTCCTTTTCCCAGTAGCAGAGTGCTAATGTCACATCGTGCTGTGTGGGTGGGTTTTCATTCTTTTCTCAATTTTAAGCCTGCAGACAAATATCTTACACATTTCTTTTATAGTTTTAAACTGCTACTATTACAAGCCTGATTAATAAGGCTTTATGAGCTAATTAATATGCCTTTATCTATATGAGCTTTTATCTTTATGTGCCTGATTGCCACAGTAGTTCTATAACATTACAGGAAGCTATTTATTTTCAAATTAGCGATGTCGTCACGACCTATTACCACATGGAGAAGTCAAGGTTCTGGCCTGCCAGGTATGTAGAAGGTAGCTCAAACTGTTCAGTGGTGGCTGTAAATTACAGGCTGATGAGAGGATGTGATGATCTCTGTTCCTTTATGTGTATGCAGCCGTTCATTCTCCCAAACACAAGTGATGATGGAATACTCAAACACTGGAAAGAAGAATGAAACAGGCAGTTTCTAAAGTAGCAATGGCACTAGAAGCATTAATGGATGTGCTTACTGGGGAGCCAGTGTCCATGTGCCTGGGCCAGTCCCTGATAGCGCCTGTGGCTGGATGTCCTGGCCACCCCAGGACATCTCCAGTCTCTCGAGTTACCCTGCCCAAGATCCTCTGCAGGTTGTGTTTTGGGAGATTGCATCACCAGGCTGGCATGGATCTCAATTTCTGATCTGTGTTTCCCCCAAGCCTAGTATCTGCACCGATGAACTGGGCAAAACACTGAAAAATCCAAGGTCAAAGGAGTAAACCACAGATATTTATATTACTGTGGTATATGAGGCCTCAGTAGAATATGGTTTAAGCTCGGCTCTTGGTAGTGAAGTAACCTATAATAGGGACCTCTCCCTTCAAAAAACTTGAAATCTCAGCAGTAACAAGAAGAGAGGGGTTAGCATAAAGCCACTGAAGAGCAATAATTCTGTTTTGTCATGACCATGACTCACGATCACGACATTAGCATTTGTTTGCATTCAAATGTATTCAAAGACACTTAGAGGGGGAATTATTTATTTTCTGATATTGAAATTGTCCAGCTTCTCAGGTGTGTCTTTTCTTTGAAATGACTGGGCGTAGTCAAGAGTAAGATACTGCTGCAAATATTTAGAATTTAATAAAATGCCTTATTTTGATGGAAAAATATTCTCTAGTAAAGAAACTTAAGTCAAGTGCAGTGATTTTGGATGGCTATTGGAAAAACTGGGAAAATGGAACTACAATCTCCTAAGTGTCAGTCAAAAGTCTTATTTTCTGACAAAGATGTTTTCCATTCAAAGATTTTTCTTCCTCTCTCAGTTCAGTAGTTCAGCCTTGCATGGATGATTTTTTTCATGATTTTTTGCTTCTCCCACACAAATTTGAAAGACTCTGTTACTTTCCAGGCTGCTGTTCAGGTAGTGATTCTCTGGAAAATGTTTTAGCTTGTATTAGTAACTCAGATAATTTAAACCACAACAATAATATTAATTGAAAATAATAAATATTACAATTACACTACTCATATAAGAAAATAATTTTTTTACTCTATTGTAGTTTCAAAGTTATGGATAAATAACTTGAAAAAATCATTAGATTTGTTTCACAAGCAGTTTTGATTTGCATTCTTCTTTCAGATTTAGGACTGATCAGACTTCCATTAATGTTAAAATATCAAGTTCTGGACTATTACACAAAGGGATTAAAAACTATAGTGTGTCTAGGGGAAAACATTCACAAAAGGATGGAAATGAATTTATGTGGTATTTGTGTGACTATCATACATGCTTTCAAAGGATTTCTATTGTAATTCAAGATTAGTCGAGCATAAATTAATGGACTCTTAAAGTACTACCCAAAGCTTATTATGAAAGACTACAGGAGCCTCCTTTTAAAATGTTTTTTAATAATATCAACTACAAGGTCCCTGAAGACATGATATTTCTAGGCTTAGTATTTCTTCATCAAATATTAAAATAGGTCAAGCAATTTTGTTTCAGTTCCTTTTCTGCTCATTCTACTGCTGTAGCGTGAATACCAAGTAGAGTGTATTATGTAGATTTACGAACTGTTGAGTTCCCTGCTTTGTTTCATTATGTTTTTTATTTTGTAATCTGTACTGAGAGTGGAAGAACTACAATTACATGCTGAAGAAACCTGATATTTACTAATTCCATGAAGTTAAGGTCATCTTCTGTAGCAATGGGGGAATAAATTAATAGATCAGAATTCAGTCTTGCAGACACAGGTAAGCTGTAATGAAAAGACTGACATGAGAAAAGATGACTCAACAAGGTTCATAGTTGCATGATTAAACTACTAATGGCTTATAGTCTGAATAGGAGTATAACTCTGTGGATCAAATTATGTTTTTCCCAGGGCATATTTGCACTTGCCAATTGGAATTTGGCTCAATTAAAGGCCTCAAAATTTTATTTTTAGGACTTAGTAGTCAAAGACAACCCCCAACACGTAAATCTTCTTGACTTGCTTTCCACCCGGAAAATTTTCCACACCCCTTGTTTTGTTTCTGAGCAGGAAAAGGTATGCAGCATGTTTAAAGCTTAATCCCATCAATCTTGAATTAAGTTCTGTACAAAGTTTCACAAACACTAGTCAGGAATCAGACAGAACAGGGCCATGTAAACACAGTGAACTATCAATTATAAACTTACTCTTGGTGAAGTATAAAGGAATGTGACCCTTCAGACCCTTTTCATTTTAAAACTAAAAGTACAAAGTAGTTCACAGAAATAATATGTTTAAGCTGGACGTTTAGAATAGCATTAAAATCTTCTGATATTTCAAGAATGAAAATACACATATTTGGTACATAATAGCTGGCATGGAAAAATAGATTCTTAGAGCATAAATTGCAGTGAAGACATGAAAGTGCATGACTTTTTATAAGCTTATAGCTCATCAATAATATCGTTAAATGAGTTTTCATACCTTTTGTTATACAGTAACAAAACACTGCTGTCACTGATTTCATCAAAAGCAAGGTCTGTCAGCGAAACTGTTGCTGGGCAATACATAAAGTTAAAGAAGCATTTGGCATGTTTGGTTTCAATTTTGAGCAATCTAATATTCAGCAACCCAACAACTTAGGAGGCTGACTTTTTTGGCTTGAAAAATGTTGCAGGGCTTGTATAGAGCAATGTCCTTGATCTAGAAGCAGGATCCATGAAAGAGTATGTCAAGTATAGTTTGAAGTCTGCAGACTAAAATTATCCATGAGTCTTTCATTTGATTTTGATGCCAAAGACAATCTTTGCTCCGATGTCCATGCCAAAGGCTGTCAAGTCCTTGTCAAGTAAAAGAAAAATTGTGTGTTTCAGTGTGCCCCTTTTAACAGTACTGGTGTATCATTATCTTGGTTTACCTTTATTCTGTGTATGTGGTTCTGTTTCTAACAATTTAAGATACTTATCATTATGATTTCAAAGACATCTTATTGTTAATGGTGTATTTCAAGATGAGCGGCTAGCTATTTTGATTGAATTTCTCAGGGTATCACTTTGAACAAACTTGGTTTATTGTTTTTAGTACCTTGCTGAGGAATAAACGTCATGATTATCCTCTTGTCATTCAAATCAATCCAGATTTATTTCCACTGCAAGCACTGCAAAAAATAACACAAAAATAAATCTCATTTTTTCAATAGTGACTGTGAGCAGCAAAATAAAACAGTCATTTTTTAGGAAAGGACTTGATCAAACATCCCTGCAAGTTACTGCAATGCGTCTTTTGACTTGCAGAATTTTGGATCATGGTGTAAGTGTGCAGATTCAAGGATCTAACAATTTCTACATCTCCATGTCTTTTTACTACCTGCTTTGTTATGTCTTGGTTGCAAATTTTGGCCAAGATTACATATCAAGAGCTTCTGTGAAAGGATTATAGTTTCTCATGTATGTGAAGTATTTTGCAAATTTCTGGTGGCTCTAAAATAATTAATGATTATAAGATAGAAAAGTGAATAACCTGAATGCTAATGACTGCAAGTTCATTTTTTAATAAAATTTTAAATATTGGAAATTTGCAAAACTACTTATGCAAATGAAATTGCCCCATCTCACTAGCTGTAATAATCCTGCTCAATTATGGTACTGCTAAGACATACACATTTATCAAGTTTAAATAAATGTGTGTAATTCTTCAAAGGCTTTGTGTAATTGCTTCTAGATTTGCCATCAGCTGTACTTGTCTTTGTGATTGTATCTGTACTCAGTACGTTTTCATGTTGTAATTGTATGGTAATTGTTTGTGATTTTATCTCTGAGTTTTTTATGCGGTAATTTTGATCAGCAATTGTACCTTTGCTGGAAATTTTAGTACTACTTTTTCCCAGAATGTACTTGCTAACAAGCAATTCACATAGACCAATATATACTGGACTGAAAATTATATAAATAAAATTGGAGGGCATTTCCACAAAGAAAACACATTGTGAATTATAAAAATGAGTACTTCAGATTTTTATGTAACGGTCAGCATAATCTGCACATAAAAAGTGCTTTAACATGAGGTTTACATAGTGATTAAAGGCTGCTGTGAATGTGATAGCATTTTATATCACATTTATTCTCCATTAATTAGTTCTGTATCACCACATCACGTTTCGCTGTATTAATAGCCTCATAACTGGCATATGCAAGGCTGAGCGCTCTTGCCAAGACTCAGCATAGGCTGGTGGACTAGGAGAGGGAAGACTTGAAAGACTTATCAGAGTCTTATCTTTTCCTTTTCCTTATTAGACAGGTTCTACATATGCATATTATGAAGCCTCACTACTTAATAAAAAAGTGGAGTATGTACATAGCAAAGTACTGATTAATGGGACAGTTGGGATTCCACATCAGACTGGTCAGACTGGCCCGAATCACATCTTCTTATCATCCTGAGCTCCTTCTGGTACCAGCAGTTTCCTTGTATCTCTAAAGACAGACATAAATTTTCTCTATTACAAACAAAAATTTTGTTGCAAATTCTGCTTTTGTTAGCAAAAATGGTGCAGCCTAAGTTTAGCTTTTGAGTATTTCTGGTGACAAATTGGTACATCTCCCAGAAAATGGAGGTGATGAGTTTGTGAGTAAAGGACTGTAAACTCATGGTCCACAAAGTTCGTCTCTAAACCATCAAGTTTATCCTGGAATGCTGTCCTCCCTCCTCCTCTTTGGGAGGGATTCAGAATGTCTTTCATATTTAGATATATTGCTAAGAGAAAAGATATCACATGTATTTTTGTCTAATACACTAAGGTTGACTTTTTAGTTTCAAATTATCTAGCTGCAGTGATCCCCGAGAATCTGGGCAAGCATTCAACCATTTGGATGCCATCCAGAGGGACCTGGACAGGCTTGAAAGGCACCAACCTCATGAAGTTCAACAAGACCAAGTGCAAGGTCCTACATCTGGGTCGTGGCAATCCCAAGAACAAATACAGACTGGTCAGAGAATGGATTGAGAACATCCCTGAGGACTTGGGGATGTTGGTTGATGAGAAGCTCAACATGAGCCAGCAATGCACGCTCGCAGCTCAGAAGGCCAACTGATTCCTGGGCTGCATCAAAAGAAGTGTGACCAGCAGGTTGAGGGAGGTGGTTCTGCCCCTCTACTCTGCTCTCATGAGACCCCCCCCCGGAGTACTGCATCCAGCTTTGGAGTCCTCAGTGCATGAAGGACATGGACCTGTTCTAGACGATACAGAGGAGGGCCACGAAGAGGATCNGTACTTAAAGGGGGCCTGCAGAAAAACTGGAGAGGGACTCTTTACAAGAGCATGTAGTGATAGGATGAGGGGTAATGGCTTGAAACTGGACAAAGGGAGATTTAGGTTAGATATCAGGAAGAAATTTTTCACTACTGGGGGAAGTATTCAAGACCAGGCTGGATGGGGCTTTGAGCAACCTGGTCTAGTGTGAGGTGTCCCTGTCCATGGCAGGAGGGTTGGAACTAGATGATCTTAAAGGTCCCTTCCAACCTAAACCATTCTTTGATTCTATGATTTTGTAAAGGGGGCAGAGACATAACCCCCATGAGGGATCTGTAAGAAAGTTGGGGCTATGTCACAAGAGCTCTGGAGCTTGCTCCGGGGGACCTGGTGGTGGGTGGGAGAAAGAATTGGTTATGTGGGTTAGTGGGTCCCCTTGCTAAGGTCTCTCCAACTCCTTCCCCTCCCTGGGCAGCCTCAGCAGCAACAGGCTGTGCAGGAAGGAAGTGCCAATCCCAGCACTGGCAGAATCATAAATGACTCCTGTATCCTCCAACACTGTCAAGGCAAGATTCCTGTCTTCCCTGTCAGTCTTCCAGTGCAGATAATTACTTTAATTGCCTGATGTCCTGGTTGAGATTGAGTTAATTTTCTTCTTAGCAGCTGGTATAATGCCGTGGTTTGGATTTAGTATGAAAATAATATTGATAACACACTAATGTTTTCGTTGTTGCTAAGCAGTGCTTACACTAAATCAAGGACTTTTCTGCTCCTCATGCCTTGCCAGTGAAAAGGCTGGAGGTGCACAAGAAGCTGGGAGGGGGCACAGGCAGAACAACCGACCCAAACTGGCCAAAGGGATATGCCATACCATATGATGTCATGCTCAACATATAATCTGGGAGGAGTTGGATGGGAGGTGGTTATTTCTGCTTGGGAACAGGCTGTGCATCTGTCTGTTGGTGGTGAGCAATCACTTGTCTTCCTTGGGTTTTATTTCTCTCTCCTTTTTTTTGCTATTCTGCTTTTCATTACAATTATTTTTTATTATTATATTTTATTTTAATTCAGTTATTAAACTGTGCTTATCTCAACCCATGAGTTGTATCACTTTTACTCTTCCGATTCTCTCCCCCATCCCACAGGGCGGGGAGGGGGGGGAGTGAGTGAGCGGCTCTGTGGTGCTTAGTTGCTGGTTGGGGTTAAACCACAACATCTGGACACAACATTTGCACAGGCTGCAGTAAATAAAAAGTTTTCATTCTGAGGCTGATTAAAAAAATTCTGAGAAAATGGATTTTTAATGGATTTTTATTTTTGGAAGGTAAACTAGAAAGTTATCCCCATAAAAAAATGAATCTTGAATCAAAAATAATCTTTCGGAAGCACGAAAAACTTTAAAAATGCTACAAAAGTCCTACAATTACTTTAGATTAAACTCAGGTTCTTATTACCTTATCATATTCAGTTGTTTTATTGTCAGATTTTAAGCCCCTTTAGATAAATATTTTTCTTTACATTAAGGAAATTATGTAATAATTAATTCTAGTTCCAAATGAAGAATTGAAAACTGTCAACACCATAAAATACTGCTGGGCATATTTCTGAAAAAAACTATTTTCTTTCAGAGATGGCGGAATGGTAAAGTTTTGATGTTCTTGATCTGTCTCCCACTTTTTACATTGCCAAACATTGGCTGTACTTTTTTTAGAGTAAATATAGTTTTGGTCTTCCTGAAACTCTATTTTGTGGAGCACAAACTGTGAATTCAAAAAAAAATTTGCTGAGATCTATCTAAGATATTTTAATTCACTGGATATCTGTAATTTATTGTACTCAATCACCATTGTAATTTTTCTTGTAAGGTATTAAGACCATGTAGAGCACAGTGAAAACAGCCATAAATCATGGAGACAGTTCCCAAATGAAGAGTGCTTACCTTAATCATCCGGTACTGACCAGAGTAAATGTCACTAGCTGATAGGAGAAAAGGTGCGTCTTATCTTCTCAGTCATTAGCATGTGTAAGAGAAATTAAGTTTTCTCATTATGAAATTGCTGGACCATTTTCTTGAATTTTTTGTTAACTTTTCATTGTTATGCATTTGTAAAATAAATCATGGGTAACATATCCTTTAGCTTTTGTAAATTCACAGACGCTATGCTCAGAAAATATCACTGCAATAACCCAGATTGCTCCTCCACATAACACCCTATTCTCTGGGCTACGGCTTCAGCATATCTTTGAGAAAGATTCTCAGTCCTTATTTAATGACTTCAAGTGACAAGGAATCCACCACAGCCCTTGGTAAATTACTTCAATTAACTGCAGTTATTTACCCGCAGCTAAAAATGAGTACTTTATTTCTTCCTTGAATTTGCCTAGCCTCGGTCTCCATTTGGTCATGTTATTCCTTCCTCTGTTAGATTAAAGGTGCCTGTGTAGTATTATAACTCTTTTTCCTGTATAGTCCTTAAACTGTTTCATTAAATACTATTTATTTAAAAAAACAAATTCCTCAAGAACCAGAAACTGTTGCTTGCTGCCTGCAGCTCTTGAGTAGACAGACTTTCAAAAAAGTAGATTCAAATTTTGTTTTTAATCTAATTGTACCGCTAATTCTTAATGAAAATTTCTTGTCTCCCTGAATTGTTCCATAAATTTAGCAGTTGCTATATAATTTATAATCAGAATATTACAAATTGTAATTGAGTTTCTTCCCTTCCCCCATCTAAATAAGCCTTATTTAGTAGCTTAATTCCCTCCAAGTAAGGGGAACTTTTTTTGCCAGGTGTTCCTTCACATTAGCAATGTATTTTTCAAATGTGGACACTCCACAAAAGTTGGTATTTCAGCCATGATGTTAAAAGATGTAACAGCTGGTTTTTTAGATCAGCTGTAAATGTTGCTTCTTACTCATTGCAGAGACAGCTATATGGACACTCAGGTCTGCAACGTGGGAAGCTCTCCTGTGTCCCACTGGCTCTAAAAGAAGTCTGAGTAGGTTTTAAGGTTCACACCACTGAACATCAGGTGATCGATGGCCTTTCAGAAAAAAGATGAATCCTAGCTTTCTCTGACAAAGCTCTGCATTGTACAACCCATTTATATTATTAGACCTTCACAGTTAGTTCGACATATTTCAGTCATAAGCCTCAGGTAGTAAAAAATGTGAAAGTCCATACTGGATTGTTACAAAAGGTTTGTTATTTCTTTGAAGAAATAGCTTTTTGTAGCAGTTCAGCAATAGGTTTTGTACTCCAAAGCGATTATTGGCTAGAACAATTGGTGAGTGTATACTTACTAATGTCAGGGGACAGAGGTACTCGTAAATGCTGTATATCTATATATCCATCAATTTGCAAGCTCCTTTTTGTAAAACAAAGGAAGCAAGTATACAACTATTAGACACTCCATGAAATCAAAAGTAATTTTGAAAAATTATTCGGTTTGCTTGTCTTTGCTTACGTGCATTTTCTGCCGTACTATTAGCATTTCGCTAACTTGTATTTCACTGGTAAATGATAGATCGTTACACCTACCGACCCCTTTTTTTTGGGTAGGGTTATTTTTAATGGGAGGAACCCAGCAACCTTCATATTTACAGAGAACAGTCTTCTTTAAGTATCCAATTTTCTTTTTATATATTTGAGCATTGCTTTCCACTTCTATTAAATCTTATGAACACAGTGACATAGAAAAGATGCTGGATCTATGCTTCTTCTCTTGAAGACTTAACATAACTCCTTAATGTTGGAGACAAAAAGTTTGATTTGACTGTACTCAATTAAGTAGGCATCACCCGATTAAGAAATTCATGTTCATGAAATAAGATTCAGATAATCATTAGTACCTTGTTTGTAGCCATTATGTGATATATCAATACTATGCGATACAAAGCTTTAATGATTTATGACTTTTCACTTCAATTTCTTCTGCCAAAAAAAAAACTGTTTGAGAAAGACTGCTAACGCTATTATGACTCAGTAGCTTTGGGGGTTTTCACATTCTTTCTGCTCGTTCCTCAATGCTATTTCTCATGTACACTGTAATTAATGATGTAATCGTTTACAAGGTAATCAGGTTCTGTTGGTATTTGTTTTCAAGGTGGAGACACAGGTTAAAAGCAGAGCCAGGGCCAGCTGCAGTGGGTGGGCAGGTGTTTTTTTGGTAACCATCCAGCGCCAGGGACTTTGGTGTGGGGTGGACACGAGCCACCCCTCTGATCCTATTAACCACTCCCAGGAGAGCCTTGCTATAAGCCTGTTCCATCTAGGTAATTTTGGTAGCAAATATTCTAAATGATTTGAGTTGCCAGAGCATCTTGAGGCTCTTGGTACAGCCCTGGAGCCCCTAGGAGTTTCCAAGACCATATGTAAGTATGGTCTGGCTGCACAGAATGACAAATTCTAGGCTCATTCCATAAGTTCTGGTGTGTGAAACATAATTTCGAACAAAGACTCACATATGGGAGACAAAAACTGGTTTATTGTCCGCTGTGCTAATTCTAGTATGAGCTTTTTTGGTTTGCATATTTAGGAACTGGTTTTCCTCATTTTCATGACTGGTAGAACTAGAAAAGGAAGAAGATTTTGAAAAACTCTCTGAAAACAACACTCTAAAATAAGTTTCAGGCTTATGTGTTGGTTTTTTTTTTTTAAATTTTTTTTTTTTTAGTGTATTAACTTTGAGAAATTACAGACTGTCTTTTCTGTTTCATCATTCAAGGTCAGTGGTAGGAAATTCTCAAATTAATTTTGTTAATAGATTACAATATTTAGATGTTTGATTTTATATGTTGTTCTTACATCTCTTGATTTCAGTTATGTGAAGTTGAATACATCTGCTACCCTCAGCACATTTTCTTAATTGGTTGTTGCCATTTCATTCACATAACGTAATGAAAGATTCTCCCTTCCCTAAGAGACTGTTAATTCGGTTCTGACACTGCTTGTATTTCTTGAAATAATAATTGGCTATTCATTTTTTACAGCTAGTGTTTTTTCTGTTCTTCCACTTCTCCAGTTTCTTCCAAAACTGTCTAACAATAGATGACAAAGGTGGATGCAGGCAAATATAAAAGATGTCACCAGCCCAAGTTAGATCTACTCATTTAGTGGCCAAAATTCAGCAATAAACCAGCAAAAAAAGGATTTAACTTCAGGGCATTTGTGTTAGCAAATGCTGTACGAGTGAACCATTAACAGGCAAACAGGCAAGACCAGATGCACTATTTAAATGGATTAGGTGGGCCAGTTAACTATTATTAGAAGTCACTGCAATTCATTTAATTGAATCTGTTATTTTGGCAGTGATCCCAATAAGCAGATATTTAATTGCCCAGAATTCCTGTGGTAGATAAACGATTTCAGACTAAATATAATCTACTTCTAATCTATTCTGTGGTTCCCTTAAGCACAAACCATCCTTACTCTTTTTTTTTTTTTTTTAAGATATGAATAATTTGAAAGCTTTTGTCCTACCTGTGGAGTGCTCTAGAGTTGCCTGAGGGTGAGTGTGAAGAGTAAGACAGCATGTAAGGAAAGGTGTGCCATCTTGCTAGGGAAAACTTCAGTACTTGTTTAAAATAATAAGCTAGGCTTTTCTACAGTAAGTCTTGCCTGGATAGAAATGTCTCAAAAGACTTAATCAAAGATTTATTAAATAAATTGGGATTCATAGTTCTCCACAGTTTAGAATTTTCTCAGACTGCTGGAACTTGTGAAGCTTACTATCCTGATGAGTTGGAAAGTTATGGACTTCCTACATTTCATGGAGGTCTAGAGTCCAGTAAAAAGGAAAGAATTAAATGTTTGTGGCTAAGAGACTTGAAAGAGAGACAGGAATGCCCAGTTTAAACCTGTTCCTTTCTGAATTGTTAATACATTTAACACTTAAGAAGTTAAAAACTCCAACAGCTCAAAACACCTCAAGCCTGGAACTGTTTCTGTATTCTCCTGCAGACTTCATGAGATCATTAACCAGCATCCGTGTGAGGGGCCGTGTCACTTCCCTGATGCTTGCAGCCACATTGTTGGGCTGCGGGAGCTACAAGGGGATCCAATGGGACTCAGGAGAACAAGCAGAAGAAGGGAGACATCAGTGGAGCATGGAGGTTCATGTGCTGTTGTGCTGCCTTCTAGGAAAAGAGGATTCTGAGTTTTGATGTCTATTTTCAGGATCATATCTGTGTTTTTCATTCAGCTAGCATCATCTGCAGACCAGAAAGCCTACAGAAAAAATCTGCCTCTGTCCTCCCTGAGAAAGATGGATTAATTACTTGCTACCCCTACATGCTGATTGCTGGGGTTACCCCTGCCTCCCAGGATCTTATGTTCTTTTACACAGATTCAAACCCAGAAATAACCTAGCCTGTTGTCCAGCAAAATGTTCTCCATTACAGGTTTTGAACCTCGTGTAGCTGAGGAAGGAACAAAATCAGTGTCTATATCCATGTAAGACATCTCTACTCAGCTAACTGCTGTGAAAAAGACACGATGCTTTTAAAAAAATTATTACAAATAATAATTTTACTTCCTTCAGATCACTAAACCCGCAAGTAATGTTTTTGCTTGAATGAGCAAATGAAGGGATAGACATTTTCCATGTGAACTGTTTTTGAAGCTTTTAGCCCTCCTTTACCTAATTGAAAGAGGGCTGAAAATGAACTGACACACCACACACTGCACTCCTGCCACAAAAGTGACTCATGTCCACTGGTTTGAAGGCCTGGGACACCACAGAATTTGGTACCGTGTGAAGTAAAATTCACTCTTTTTCAGAAGATCAGCAAAAGGACTTCTTAGACTTTGTTATGTATAGATGCCCAAGCCTCCTCCTGCTGTGTTCTGCACTCATAGATCTCAATGTGCTCCTTGGAAAGAGGGCAATTTCCAACACGGGGGGAAACAGCTTCTACTTTAAACTTCACAGCTGGCTGTGCTAGGAAGCCCACGTTCAAAGCAAAAATAAGCATCTGTTTGAAGAGTGTATATGTGACTTGTAACAGACAAAGAGAAAGAAAAACGTAGGTTAAGAGCTAAGCTAAGTTGAGACTCAACATGGGCATTTGTTGATTGCCGACAGACGTTGTACAGAGAGAACTTTGTCAAGTCATAAACCCTCCCGAGGAAACTGTGTCCTAAATATCAGTTTTTGCTTGCAATTGTTTGTGTAAATTCACAGAGAATAACAAAAAATTTGGCCACTTTAAGTGGCAACAGTAAATTATATATGTTCACTGACACTTGATTACTTTATGCTAATTGGTTTAGTAAGTACCAATTATATCCCTAAATGGTTTTCTGAATGTTAATGTATCAGCTACATTCCTCATTTTCCTATGTATTTTGTAATTAGAAAATGAAGCAGTAAGATTTCTCTTTCATACCTATTAGTCATCATTACATTCCCTAATAAAATGGTATTTCAGATGTAATGATATTTTCAAACATATTTAGACTGAAGCTTTCAACATTAATATTAAATGCTAACCCATTATATTACTGTAGGTAGAAGCATGTGTGGAAAAACCATGAAGGAGATAAACCATCAGATGAAGTTATGGACAGAACATGTTTTGTACATTTTTCTATATATAACATAACCTGACTAATTAACAGAAGTATAAAGGCTTTATAATGACCTTAGCTATTGGTAGAGCCTAATTCAGCTCCGGAGAGCCATTTAGTAATGCATCACATTAGTGGTTCCTCAGTGTAGAAGTGGTCCCATTGGTATTACTACAGATGTTTGGTTGACTTTGTGTGATGAAGATTTTTCTGCTGAGGAGTAATATTTTGCTGGAACTGAAAGTCTTGCAGGAATATGTCAAATCCAATGAAAATACAGAAAGAAATGTAAAAACAAATAGTTTGGTTTTGAACTGGCATTTGGAAATGAAATGACAATCTTCATTTAGTTTCACGAGGAGCTTTGCTCCGTTTTAGAGAAAAATAAAGCAAAACAAAACCAGTATTTTGTGTCAAAATGTTGTTACGAAATGACAATGATCAAACCTAGGCTTCTTATGCCCGTCTTCTGGTTAATTTCAAGTACTAAAATACCCAATATCCCCCTTGACGGTTTTGGAAAACATTGTACATGTTTAACATACACAAAGAGCTGAAAAGGAGCAGCATTTTGCTTGTGCAAGTAAGTATTAAAACCATATATATCCGGAAACAATATGTACCTATTCTGCATATGATGAAGCAGATGAGGCTAGCTGCTAAGTGAACTTGTTTGCACTCCCACAGAAGTCTAGCTGTAGTAGAATTGAACACTATGTGAATTAATTTATCTTGCTTTCAGGCTGCTCGGTAGCTTTTGGCACTCATGCTCGTGTATTTATGGCTGGCCTGAGGATGTACACGCTGCATGAGAGGATGCAGCACAGGCATATGTCCTTATTCAGCGTTTAAGTATGAGAGTAGTTGTTACTTTGAGATGTCAGCTGGTTATCTGTTAGAGAAGCTGTCACGGTGATTGCGTGCTGTGGAATTTACATTAATATCTTAAAATACTACGTGATTTCCTTAAATTAAAGGACACTGTCGGGTTAAATTAACATCACATTTCAAATTTTATGTCTTGCCTTTATTCTTAATGTGTTTTGAATTGAAAAATTTGAATTTGTTTTCCATTTGAGTTACTCTCTCTGCTACTACACTTTGCTTCTATGCTAAGCTCTGGTTCTTTGCCTGTAAAAACATTATTTCTCTTTGCTTTTAAATAACCGTGCTTTAAATTTCTGAATAAACAGTTACCATAAAAACCTGTGCTAAGTGTTCGACAGGAAGAATGTCATTTCACTTCAAAATCCTCACTTCAGAAAGTTCCATTGCATTTTCTTTTTTTTAAGAAAAACTGACATTCCAACTCAGCGTAACTGTAGAGTCTTGCGGTCTACTGCTATTAATTTTTTGTATGGTGAGAGCACCTGAGCTACCAGTCAGAACTGAGACCCCCCATCATGCTAGATGCAAGGGCTTTGATAGACTTATTTCCAGCCCATGAAGAATACATGAACTAAGTTATGTACCAAACACCAGATACATCCTAAAGGGAGCGACTATTCAGATAGGCTACATGTGCCTGTAAGTGATACCAAACTTTGAAGAAAGGAAAAAGTAACCTTCCTTATGTAAATGCACGCTTTCAGACCATGATATGATACAAAGATCAAATTTATATTTTGAGATTCTATTACCTGAGCTGGAGATGTCACAGAGTATGTATATATAAAACACATTGCCATGCAAAGGTATCTGAGAGAGAGTTTAATGTGCTGTAATGTCTTTGTACTGTGTAACTTGGTCCTAGAGGTGATATAGTCACGTTAGCATTGCACCATGGCCAGGCTGATTAGCTGTGCTAGTGCCAAGCTCTTAGAGTCATCTTGGATAGATCTGCATGGAGCTGCCTTGCAGAGTAGACCTAATTTAGATTGCCATCGTATTTAGTAACGAATTTAAGAAAATATTAATGGGGAAAATTTCCATGCTGCGTTTGCATCAGAATGGGAAGTCTGAAAACTGCTTTATCCCCCGTCTTGTGTTGAGTAACTGCAACATTTGGAGCTGTAACTAAGTAGAAATCCAATGACAACTAAGTACAAATATCCTCTCCCCTTCCCTTTTAAACATACCGTGGTATTTCTTGGGTCTGTGATAACTTAAAAATCATTGCTTGTCATAACACTTCTTACACTACTTAGAAGTCCTCTCCTGATTTTTCTTTGGCTTTGGTCTTTGAAGCTACTAAAACATGCATCAGTGGAGGAATAATCTCTTTTCCATTGTTTCCAAAAAGATGGTGTAACTGAAAATTACTGGAACTGAAGGGGAGAAAAATCGATATCCTCAAAGAAAAAAAAAAGTGCAACAAAGTCTAAAATTAAAATGTACTGAAGCAGATTTGATAAAGTACATAGCAAGCTTGAGCTAAATGGACTGTTGCCAAAGCTGGATATTACTTTCTTTAGGACATGGAGAATCTATTTTGAATTCTATGATCAAGCTGGCAAAAGCATAACTCATCATAATGTTAAAAATAATAACAAGCTTAGCGCAAGACAGCAGTGCAGCAACTGGTGATGCCTACTAACATGTTCTTATCAGACAGATGGTCTGTGTGGTAAACTGAGCATTGAATAAGTACTTGCAAAACCTAAAGTCTGTGATGAATCCTGCTATTCATTGTCTTTGTGAGCTTAAGCGTGTCACTCCTTGGCTTCTCTTCCTACTTGTTTTTATGTCCTAGTTATATAGGTAGTAAACTCATTGGAACAGTACCTATCTCTTACTTTTAGACATCTCTTATTTTAAGAGATCTCTTATAAGTGTGACCCCTGGTTTGTCCTCTGTCTCTGTCAATACAAATGTCAAAATCCCAGCCTGATTTTCTCTGCAAACCTGTTTGTGCTTTCCCACCTCTTTGGGATCCTGCCTGTTCCTCCCACCTGCTCTCCACGGCTTCAAGGGCTGTAGGGTTGCAGTGATCTTGCCAGCGATATCAGGACTAGGTTTCTGATCTCCTGGGAAGCTATCGTGCTGCATGAGTCTGACTTGTGTCATTGTCAATGTACTTTGGTGTTCAAGCACATATTGTGATGGCTCTCTTGAATACATATTTGTTTCCAGAACTGAGTAAGTCAGAGCCTTTCTCAGTCACAGAAATCAATGAGAAATCAATGAAAGGAAGGTCTGCAAAGGGAACACTCAGGTCTGGCCAGGCTGCTTCTAGTTTTCCCAAAGTTAATATTTTATGCCTAAACTGTAAAGCTGAACAGATTTATGACAGCTCTGAAACAAAGACAACTAATTTCCAAGGAAGTTTGTAATTAAGCAATGTTTAATGAAGTGGGGGGCTTTAAAATATTTTTAAATTCAAGAGTCTAACATTTCTATCGCATTGCACTGTTACAGAAAGTCTAGCCAGTTCTCCTACATTCTGTAGGATTTTTCCATGAGGGGAAGAATAAATTTCCCTTTATGACTAAACACCATCTGAAAAAAGATGTTTTTTAAGAAATTCTTGGTTTCCTAATTGAAAAAAAATCAATCTAATAATGAACTTCTATCAGAGGACTTTATTAGCTAAGCTTTTGTTTTCCAATTAATGTCAATAAAATTTTCTTTATAAACCCAACAGAGATTAGCTCTGTCTTTGAAAAGTATTTTTTTAGAAAGAAAGAAATTGGGGATTTAGTAACTTTTTTAATGAGGCCTGTCTTATCCCTATCATATCGCATATCTCCCCCAACATTGTGTTAAAGCGGAATATAAACTAGGGGGTTTTGTTTGTTCATTTGTTTGGGAAAAAAAGGTCATTTTCTGCTGGGATTAATGGTAAGAGTCAGAGAAAGGAAAAAGAAATGATTTACATGATGCCTCTTTATAAGTGCTGGTACTAGACACCTTATTCTAAAGGATTTATATTAATGGGATATCATATGCAGTAAGGAATAAAACACATACTTAATGTGGGTAAAAGCATTGAAATAAAATGGAGGATTATATCAAGCTTGCAATTATTTTTTTCTGACAATAGCTAAGTTTGCAAAGTACTTGAGGAAAACAAGATTGGATCATAAGGATTTACACTAGCTACAGTTAAATGCTTGCAAATGAACCTTTTCAGTTTCAGTAACTTTTAAAGGATTACTATATATTTAATTGACATATGCATACGTATTCATATACATAAATGTACTGATGCATGCATTATTGGAAACTGAAAATATAGCCAAGAAAAAATTATAGACTGGTTTACTTAAGTGATATAAACTAAATTCCTTTGAAAAAGGACAAAAAATCCAATTTTTGCTTAAAAAAATCCAAAAGAATTTGGTTAAGTGGGTTTATTTTCCCCAAGAAAATGTAGCCAAGCATTTCTTAGTGAAGCTAACTGAGAGGCAAAAAAAAGCTTTAGCTAATAATGCCACCCATGGTAGAGAGATCTTGAATTCTGGATGTGGTTTTAAAACTGAGGTCCAGAAGTTGATTAGGGACTAGAATCCCTAACTGAGTTTCTGATTAACATTTTGAACATGAAGTGAAATATTCAGTCTCTGCATAATTACAAAATACAGGCATCAGAGAAGAAAAATGCCTTTTAGTGTTCTATTCTATCTCTTCGTGAGACCAAGGATATATTTTTAAGTTGGTAGTTACAGGATTTTTTCCAAATCTAATTTTGAGGGTTCCCGTTGATAGGATGCAAACTGTTTCTCTTGGAAAAATATTCCATGGCCTAAACGATCTTCCTGGAAAATTTTGCTGATTCGTTGACATCTGCAAATCTCTCCCACTTTCTCCCTCAGGTGCACTCTTTGTACACTTATGTTTACCTTTACATTCATATTCAATTTTTAAGATGAATGGAAAAAGAAAAGAGCTAAAAGCCATACAGTGTTAAAAAACATTTTAAAAGCCCAAACTTGCATACAAATAAAGATGAATTAATTCAAATTTTTTTTGAACATTTGCCTCATAAATAGGGACACTATTTTACATTGGAAGTGTAATAATTTCATATCTTTAGTAAAAGACCATATCTATCTATCTATCTATCTATCTATCTATCTATCTATCTATCTATTTATTATTTGAAGAAGTAAAGTTCCTAGTTTGGTATGGGGTCAAAATTATACATTCAAATAAGATCAGTCATGAAATTTAAATTATCACATACCTAAAGTCTTGTGAAAATTGTGTCCAATTGTGAAATTTTCATCTACTATGAAATCTCTTCTTAATATTCTGCTAGTCAATTCCCTGACACCACTCTTGAATTTAAATGTGCCAAGGAACTACTTCTAACACAGTATGTAAACTTTATTTTTTAAATATGCAATTTTACTCTTCTATTTATGTAAAGAAAAATGTGAATTCTCCCTTGAGTAATTACATTTGACTTACCTTTATTTCCCTTTGAGTTTGCTAGGTACGTTATTCTTTCTTCATTGCCTTAATTTAATATATGAGGCCACACATCATAAAAAGAACCCAAACATACATCCACAGAAGCAGCATATTTTTTAATACATATAGACAATATATTGCATTTTATTTTGGGGTTTTATAACATTGCATCCGTGTTCATTTTGGCCTGTATATTTAGGTATAATAATCAATATATATACTATCTGCGCATTCTCTTCGATTTTTATTCTCGTCTGTCACAAAGGTTTCAGAGATATTCAGAACACAGACCTTTTTTACCATGTGCCATCATTACTGATTTTGTTCTTTGATGCCTTCTGCTTTTCCAGTTGTCCCCTCTGTCCTCATTAAGTTTACTTTGCTTGGAAATTCAATACAAAGTGCACTATGAAAGCTTCATACCATGCTATGTTTGCAATTTGATGACAAAGAGCGTTAGACCTGCTCTTTGTTTCACAGAGCAGGTCTTACAAATGTTGTTATGGACCTTCTGATATGTGGACTCCCAGCTACGTCCTCAGGCACATAGTTTTGCTGCTTATTTTTGGGCTGCCAACTTCAAGGTTTTCTTCTCAAAAATCTTCTCAAAAAGAAATCTGAAATTATAAAGGTTAGCTGTTTTCACCGTGTTCTTTAGGCAGAGAGGTTTCATAAAGTCGCTGGCACTTAGCTATGTTTTGTTTTTCATTCTCTGTATGTTTTTATGTAAATTTGTTGAGACAGACCACTTAAAAGTGAGATCCTTTGAGTGCACCTGGAAGATGCAAGTTGCTATCCAGTATTTCTGCTTCTTTCCAACAGTGCAGTGTTCTCTGAGAACGTGATGTGAAAATCAGCCCAAAATGCCAATAAGTAGGTGCATTTAATGTATACTCATCCAAAATTTCATTTGAATTGTTTAGTGTTTAGGAAAGATGACATATAAAAAATATGCAAACTTTTCAGTGCTTTTCAGAAAGCGTTGAGTGATTATATTTTGTAGGACAATGAGCATGTTAATTAGTCACGGGACTGTTGACAGTGCTATAAAATTGACTTCCATGCAGACATCTTCCACATGCGGTATACTCAGTGGCGTCAATACCAATGTAGGATTCCTGCTGGCGAAATGGAGCTTGAAAGTTTTATGTTTTATGTAGACATAATCACAGAAGCTCCTGTTTCCCTCTGCCCTACCTGAAAGTCATACAGACGTTAACTGACAGAAGGGAATTCTGCAACATTAAACATGAGAGACTCCTTCAAGAGAAAATACACAAATACCAGTAAGCTCTGTCTCAGCTCCAAGCATGAGTGCAGGCACTTGAAGGCAGCATCTGCTCTCTGTTTCAGTGACTAAAATGACACTTCCTTTTTCTAATAATTAATGTCATTTCTGTAGGCTGCAGTATAAACTAATCATAAGAACAGCTCCATCCTAAGCAGGTGATTGTCATCCATATTAACTGGGGATTTTTCAGTTATACGAGATTTTCTAAAGATCAAATAAGAGATGTCAAAACATCCAATCTGAGAGAAACAAATGCATATCATCATAGTATAGGTTGCTAAGCCAATCGCTCCAGAGAAACTAGATGCTTATCAACCCCAGGTGCTTATCTGCTTCTTGCTTGTATGGGAAAGTATGATGGTATTTTGTAAGCAAGGGCGATTTTGTCTAAATTATGGAGGGTATTTTTGAATTGTAGTCTTTATTTTCCTAATAGCAATGATGGTAGGGTTCTCTTATTCTGCTTATTGAGGTGTAAATGGATCTAACAATCCAAATGATGCTCAAACTCTAATATTTCTTTGTTCCTCTCAGAATAATAGAATCATAGAATAATTGAATAGTTAGAGTTGGAAGGGCCTTAAAGATCATCTAGTTCAAAGCCCCACCTAACTTGACCTTGAACACTTCTAAGGATAGGGATGGGCAATCCACAACTTCTCTGCGCAGCCTTCTCCAGTGTCTCACCACGCTCACTGTAAAGAAATTCTTACTAATATCTAATCTAAATCTACCCTCTTTCAGTTTAAATCCATTACCTCTCATCCTATCACTAATCTGTTATGGAAACGAAATATAAGACCTGCTGAATTGACTGAGCTAATAGACATTGTCCTAACAGATTATTTAATTTCTTGATTTCATCCAGGAAAAGAATGTACTTTGCCAAATGTCATAGCCAAAATGTTTCCTATTCCAGTTTCAGTACTAAGAAATACGTAGGCTGCTTCTGCTGCGACCAAATCTACTTTCAACAATGAAAAGCCATTTTCACAATTATTAGTGTTGGCTAGAACGTGGATGTATTAAACTTCAGCTTTGCTGTGAGTACTTATTATTTGTTACAGAATTCTGGAGACTGGACAAAAGCATTTTTCTGAAAACCGGGGTTGAAATAGTCCATTCTTATAGACTAAAGAGCTGTATTTTTCAGTAGGTATGTTTTGCGTTGCTGTTAATTTTTGATTGTGTATGACAATGTGCAAAACCGAAAGGGGATCAAAACTGCTACCTGCCTTTCTAATATCTAAACGCATATAAAAATTTTTGACACAAGGAGTTGAGATTTTAAAATGCTAAGCACTACAGCAAAATGGATTAGCCTTTAGTAAGGGGAGCTTCAAATTGCAAGTGCCAGGGGGTTAATGGAAAGCAGTGTGTCATGTTTCCTGATTTACCCTTTCACTATCTTGTCCAAAACACCTGGGTAATGTGTTACTCATAAATTATAATTCAATAAGCATACTTTGAGCTTCAACCCTTATTCTTTTCAAAAGTTTCAAATAAACTGTACAGAAATGCTGGCTATGTGGAAAAGTACTCTGCCGTGGTTAGTGTTAGAGAAATACCCTATGGGCAGAATGAACATAAGGTAGAATAGATCAGCCTTTTTGATAACTTCAGAGTACTTGAAGATCTAGAGATACTCTAACATTTTCACAGGGGGCTCGTGGGAACAGATGTATTAATTTTAAATTAGTTCTTTATCTATATCTGTTATAGTTTGCTGGAAACACAGAAACATTTCATGTAAGATTGTAAGTTTGAAAAATATAGTAAGGTTTATTATTTCCATCAGCACTTAGAGTTTATAAAAACATGTTACATGATTCCTAGGTGATGTATGTTTAATTTAGATTGCACCCTCCCTTCCTGACACTCTCTCACTGCAGTCTTCAGCACTGATCGCAGATGAGGCATGGAAGATGACCAGTTTGCAGTGAATTTACCTTACCCTTTGTCAGCTTTGCATTTAGCTGTGAATGCTTTTCTGCCCTGGCTGAACCCCTTCAGTTATCCAGGTCATCACAAAACAGCTGAAGTAGGTAGTGTGAATGCACCACTAACCAACCTGCTTCAAAATCTCTGTCACTTCTGAATATCTATTATATGATTGTGTAATGTACTTTTGTGTGGTCTAGTGTTAGAAATTTTTTTAGCCTGTATTTGTGGTATATGTGTTTCTCTTAATGGACCGATCACCCCTCTTGCAAATGGTAAAAGCTGTTGTCTGTAGCCTTGAAAAACTGAAATATGATGAGCTGGAATCAACGTATTAAAAATTCTACATCTTAAGAAACATTGACTAGCTAGTCCTGGCCCTTGGGTAATGGTACACCAATTTGAGAGAGGAGGAGTGTTGTATATTGACCATGGTAGTTTGACCCTGACACAGCAAGGCTTTGTCAGGGAGCGGGTTGTGTCTCCCTCTTTCTATATCTAATCCTGACGTAAACTGGTGTGCCAAATGCTAAGGATTCCTAAGGGTTGAATAATTGGTAAGGGATAATCAGATTCTGCTTTGTGTCAGCTGATGAGCCTACTCTCACCATCCTGCTCCACCAGAGACTTTCTGCTTCTCTCCCCTCATCCCGCTTCCCTCACCCTTTGCCAATGCCCCACTCTGCCACTCAATAGATGGTATATTCTTTCCAGACATAACACCAAAGAAGGACTAAGGAAATGGATCAAGGGAGTGTTTTGATCCATGTAAGTAATCAAGACAAGAGCCCCAGGAACACACTTGCCAGAGAAACAGACAGCGTTGCCACTGCCAAGTGGAGAGTCTTGTAAGCCATTGAACAATTACTATGAGTCAATTCACTTGCCATTTCCATCTTGACATACTATGTTACTCAGATCCTTTAATATAAGGTTTTTATCTAGCTATTTGGTTTTAATATATAGTACGCAGAATTTTTATTTAATATTTCTTACTGCTCTTTCACTTTATTGTCTTTTGATAGATTTTTAAAAGTCTACCAATGTCACCGTTTCACTTTCTGATTTCCTTTCCATTTGGCTACTTTCTAAAATAAATGTCAGGATATTTCCTTTACATGTTGGACTTCCTACCTTTTCTCAATTTCCTCTGCAGCTCTTCCAAGAAAAAAAATCAAACTATTTTCTTGATGATGAATGCACTATATCTGCTCTGCCTCTTCAAAGTTCTTTGCAGTATTGTATGTACCTCTCAAAGGATTTGCCAAACAAAGAGGCTTTTAAGAAGTTAATTTAAGAGTAGACACAAAGAATGCTGACAGTCTCATTCCCAATGAAATTAATGGGATTTTGGTCATTCATTTTCTATAAGGACACTTTTTTTCCCTGGAAAACAAAAAGTTCTGATCCAATGCCCGTCAATGGAAGAAGCTGCATTGATTGTGTTCAAAATGAACCAGCAGTTCAAGTTTCAGCTGCTGCTCACAAAAATGTCTAAATCCAAAGGTTTGTTTTACCATGGGATTTTTGTTTCAAAATGTTCTTTATTTTTGTATTTTATTTTCATACAAAGGCTATGTTGATTATTTTTTGTCGTTCTTTTGTTCATTATTAGTATATCCTATAATATATCAGGCAACGCTATGTTATTAATGCATTCCAACAGCATCCATGTCACAATATTAGTTCTTGAACAGCCTTATTTTATGTTCTGATTACTCTTCTGCTGTAATGTTTCCTCTTGTACATATCAGTTTGAGAGCTCTGCAGCTCACTTATGCATGAAGATTGCTGAGCTAATAGAAAAGGGTAAAACTTGGGAACACAGCAGCACACAGGTTGAAAGGAAAGCTGAATGCCCTCAGGATCAGTGCCTCTGAACCTCCCCCAGCCTGTAATGTTTAGTAATTTAAAAGTTGCATAGTATGATAGCTTTAGTTAGTTTATTAAATCTAAATGTGTCTTATCATGACTGGACATTAATTTTTCCTCTGTATACTGCAGCAAACCTTTCCCTTTGTGCATATATTGCATACAAATTTTGTGACTGTATGCTGTAAGTTTCCACAATTAGGTATAGAATAAGAATCCTGTCATCAAAGAGCTTTCCCATACTAATTTTTCTCATTGATTTTAGACATAAATCCTTTATGGTGACATGAAAAGTGAGAACATATCACCCCGTTGACAAGGAAGGCTCGGTATATTTGGTGAAGATACACAACTGCGTAAGGGACTCACCCTCTCTGATGGTGCAGATGCCAGTATGTGCTGGTATTAATTAGGTTGGATTTTGCATTTTTTCTACTTCTAGTAGTGACCTACTTTCTTTGCTATTTAGCTCATAGGAGCTCATAGCTCATGTTCTGTCTTAGCTTTTACTCTTTCTATTACGTGTACAATAATGATCCTGAAAGCTTTATCAGACACTGCATAAAATCTTTTTGTAGTGTTTCATATTTATTAAAACAGAGCAGTTGTTTTTCTCAGGTATCTTAGGATTTTTGTAGAGCGATCAGCTCTAGTAGTTCTTTTTTGTATTCTTTTTGACTTCAACTTCTTTTATTTTTTCCTTTTCTTTCATCTTTTTTCTGCCCCTGGAACATTTCATTACATAAAATTTAAAATGCGCACTACGTTTACTGTATAGTACACATCAGCTTTTATTGGGCTTCTTATACCTTACTATATTTTCTTTGATGCTACATAGGAAATTCTTATTTATTTTTTTAAAGCACTTCTAAAGACTTTTCTTCCTCATGCTTCATGGGATTTTAAAGAACATTTTAAATAAAAGAACTAGACCTCATATTTCACTTTTTTTTTTTCCCCAATTCTGGCCAGCCTGAGGATATTTTTTAAAGAATGGTGAATCGATTGAGGCTATGATTGAGAAGTCTTCATCCTTACCCTGTGGAGACACACAGAACTCCATCAGATCACTCTGATCTTTTTCTGAAGTATTGGAGAAAAGTCATTTTTTTGTAATACAATTTCTGACCCTACAGAGACATACATAATTCAGTACACAGAAGAAAGAGCTGGTGACCATAGCTTTTTTTAGAGATTCTCAGAAACAAGATCTACACCAGGATAACTTTTTGAACTTCAGTCTTAAAAAAGAAAGTATGGATTGCATATTATCTTTAATTTTTTTTTGTTTCCTTTCTTTCTGACAAAGTGTGCTTCCACATTTCTAATGAATAGGAGTAGGTTGCTGACTAGATGGAAACCCACCAGTTTCTTAAGTCTCAGTGTACCTGTGGAGAAGCACCACAGATACCACCCCTGCAGATGGGACAGGGCTCTGCTCTGTCCTCATCATCTATCTTACGTACTTTGTTGTATTCAAGGAGAAAATGAATATTGAAGGAAGCCATGACTTAAAGGCTGGAGGCCAACATTTCACGTAGACAATTGTCAAAGCCTAGGACTAGTATGCGCTACGTCTTATCGAATTTGATTAGGGCCTTCAGAACTGCTGTCTTAGACATCTAAAGACACTTCCTCAGCACCACAGGCATCTGAGGCCGGATTCGGTGTTCAGCAACAGTGAACCCTAAGGGTGATGTAAGTGACAAAGATCAGCTGGCTTAGGATAATATGAATAACGGTTTCCAGCAAAAGCTGATGTTTTCTTGAGAGCATGAGACCTGTGTCAGTGTTTAAAGCAAAGCATAGCAGATATTGCGAATAAAGTAAAACAGAAATGGAAATGGAATTACGGAATGGTTTTCATTGTGCTCAACACAGAGAAGATGATTATTTGTGTAAAACACAGAACATTTTATTGTAATTATCTGTCATGATTATGCAAATGGCCTGTACTGACCACTGTATTCAGCCTTGCATCAGTCAATCCTGTTCCTCACATCCATGTTCCAACATGATGAATATCTACAGTGTAGGCAGAAATTCAGAAAATGAGATGTACATTACAACCCCATGGAGATTAAATTTATCCTGAAAAGTAATCACAGACCAGAACATTATTTATAGATAGTCTGCATGTGACCCTAATAAAAGAAAATTACAGTACAGGCAGAACAAAATTTGCTTTAAATTGGAGCTCAAAGATCAGCATAATATCGCAGTTTTAAATGGAGGGGATGGGAAACTGTTATCATAGTAATTTTGAGGATTTGAATTAAAGACAAATGAAACCAGCACCTCCGGATTTTTACAGAGACTACTAAATTGCACTCACCAGTGACAAAGGTTATCCAGGACTTGGCTTTTGAGTAGCACTGGACTGCAGCTACAGTAATGAAGGACAAATGAAAGTGAAGTTCAAAATTAGGATTTTTTGTAGTAGGTAGGGTGTGTAGCGCCTGTTGAGAGGAACCACAGCAATAAGATTTTGTAAGTTTTTGTATTCCATGTGTCACCAAATATTGCCAAGATTAAACAGAGGAATCTCTTTTTACATACATTTAGCAGCTGATCACTAGCAACATCACTGTGGCTGTTAAGAATTTTTTGTTATAAACACAGGGGAGCTCTGCTCCAGTCATTGTTATGTTAAATACAAGGTACTTCAGCTAGGAAAGCATGTAACTACATGTTTACCTTTCAAAATTTGCAGCTTTATCATACAGAATCGAGGCCTCAGTGCACATTTATTCAAAACTCCTCTGAAGTCATGTAGCACTGCCACCTTGATTTGGTAAAAAATTATACATGTCAAGGCTCCAGAGCTTAAAGGCATGAGCGTATGGTTTTAAGGTTAAGTTTGCATCACTCCCACAGTTCATATGAAAAACCATTCTACTGCCATTGGCAAGTGCAAGTTATCAATCATCCTACTTCATGTGGGGGCATAAGAGTAGGCATGTGTGCGTAAAGCTCGAACAGTAATTCTTCTGCTTTTGACAGCCCTAGTACAAGTACAGCTGGAGTACTGTGTCCAGTTTTAGCATATTTTTCCACAAGGCATGGGCCATTTAAGCAAGAAACAAAATAATGATCAGAGGTCTCAAAAACCTGTGTGTGAAGAAACATTAAAAGAAATGGGATTGTTCATTTCAGAGAACATGTCAGGAAGGCAGACTAATGAGTCAAATGTATCTGCAGAATAAATTAAAGTGAAAAAAAGTGGTTTCCATGTGCAGGACATATAAGAGTCAATTTGAAGAAAATAAAATATAGGTTAAAAACTATGAAATTATAAAGGTAGTTAAACACTATTGGGAAGGTTGTGTAGTCTTCTGACATTTAAGGTTTTAAAAGAGAAGCTGGATAGATGTCCCTCAGGAATGTGTTGGGTGTATGTCTGGTGGAAGAGGTATGAAACAGCAATTTGCTCCCCAAAATGACATATAGGTATGAAGTAGAGCTCAAGCTGAAAAGCTGCATGATTTTGTGCCAGGCCAAAATTCAGCAGATTCAGCTTTGGCTGGCTGGGCTGTTAGTTAAGTAATGGTGCAGAGTGCAGAGACCATGGTGAACCTAAGGGACAGGTAGAGACTGGCAGTGTGGTGCAATAGTTGAGATAGGCTTAGGCTAAGAAAGCAGCAGCAGTGAGTTCTGGCTACAAAAAGTGAGGGGCTATTGGACTAAGTTGCATTTCTGAGGTCACATCTAATTCTATGATGCCTGAATAGTTTCCATTAAAAAAAGAAAAATTTTGGGAAATTCAACTGGAACTGTACTAGTAAAACATTAATATTGTGTTCCCTCTCATTTGAAATTGTCAAGAAATGCAGCTTTACAGAACACTGCTATTTATGACATGTTTCTTTTAAATAAATATTTTAAAAGTGAAAAACAGGCTGTTAAGCATGAAAAATTACATATGAAATTTATTTGGTTTTCTATTTTTTTCATTCCATATTGTTAGAAAAATAAATTCTACCAAGAAGTAGGCTTGCATAAATAAGGACTTTTGGCAAAAAAAAAAAAAAATTGGGTTGGCTTCATTTTTAAATCTAAGCTGTTGATCCCTACAGATATGTCCACAAGCACTAATAGCAAGGGCAAGACACATTAAGTAGGTTGTTGGAGTAGTTTCACAAAGTAATTTTGCTTTAGTCTGGCCCAAAGCCAAACAGAAATTTATCAAATAGATTAAATAGTAAAGCTAATGGTAGCATTTCAGACCTAGTCCTAAATGGGAAATAAAGGCTCCACAGAAAATTGGAAAGTTCATCTGTAAATGGTGACTACTTAAATATGCAGTATGCCTGCAGGCACCCTTTAAAACAGCTATAATTAAGATATGTGGAGGAAAATGTATATTCACTCTTTCAGCAACAATCAGATTAATATTCAGTTGACATTTTCAATAAGTAGTATTGGTCAGTGCCAAGGAATAAGGAGCAGGCAGACCTCTTGAAAACCAAGATGATCTGCCAAAAGGTTGTTAGATCAGACAAGCTCCTCAAATTTTGAAAATTTTTTTCCCCACATTTTTATTCACTACTCGTTTCTTGACATTTCTTTTCTCAAGCATACCAGGTATTCCTTTTTCTTCTGTTCCTGCTCTGATCTCCATCATTCTTAGGTGAAGCTATTTGATAAAACTAATTGTTCGCTTTGCAGCCATTTCTTTGGCCAGTAAAGGTTGTCACCAGACAGTCCTGCTCCTTGTGGTTGTAAGCATCTTCTGGGAGAGATGCACTTTAGGAGTTATTCCTGGAAGTGTCTGTGGAGATAACTCTTCCTGCCCTCCAGATTTGCTCACACTTGGTTTTGGAAGTCCGTATTTCCCAAAAAGAGGACTCCAGTCCATGTTGGCCTCAAAGCATCTTACCCACTGTCTTATCCCATTCCCAGAACTGGGTGCTACTCTTCTGGTAGTGCTGAAAACCCTGTCAGGTTTTGCTCTTCTGCAATCCAGAAAATCAAGCTTAATACTCTCTGCAGATTCAGGTTCCAAATCTCATCCTGCAGCTATCATTCTTCATCTTTTTTGGATTTGTTTTGTTCTCTATTTCTTTTCTCCTTGTGTCTTTCTTATTCTGTCTGTCTTTATTAGAGCTGTCTTTTTCTGGCATCTGACTTCCTGTTCTTGCATCTTATTAACACTGTGATTTTCCCAGCGGTTCTGGGACAGCGAGGACCTTCACACTGCATCCAATCTTAACAAAGCAGGGAAAAGACAGAAGTGATGAAGGTAAATCTGACAGATTAAAGAGATTTTAGCACCAGGATATTAGGAAATACAAAGAACCAGTGAAAAATATTGAGGCAGTATACTAAAAATATGACTAAGTGATGATGATGTTTGCCAGAAATTCCTCTTGAAGCCAAGTCAGCTAGTACTGAAATTGATTTTGCTCCAGTGGAAACTGGAATAGACCACTTTCAACCCTACCATAGAAAATTAATTGGAGATTTGGTGGAAAACCGCATCTATTGCAATTCTTTCAGCAGTGCTGATAACGGATTAAGTCCCATTTCCATTATCGATTAAGCCATTTTCAGGTCGAGCTGAGGCGGATGAGCACATCCCACAGCTGGTGCAACAATGAGCAATTTTCAGGTACCTCCATATTGTTGTGGGACAGTCCTCAGCCAGCAACTCAAAATGTTTATCAACCAGGGTCTAGATATTTCCATCTATATTAAGACTTATCCTACTGTAATCTATTACTGACATTAGTGTACCTTTTTCTGTAATTGGATATAAAAACCATATAATATTCTCTATGAACAATTCCAACAGCTGTTTGTTACAGAAAGGTTTATACTTAGTTCAGTGTTTAGGTTTCAGCTATATTTTAGAGACATTCCCCTTCCTATTTAAAATGCGTTCTTATTTAGCCTATTGAAAACCATAATTTAAAACTTCCTTAAAATTTAATGAAGTATTTAATCCCACGCCACAAATAATGTGTTATGTTCTACTGCTTCCTTATTTTATGTTGATCTTGCTGGTTTTGGTTGTTCGGTGTGTTGCGGTTTTTTGTAGTTCTTTGCAGTTTTTAGCAGTGATAATAAAGGAATTTGTCTAAACCAATGTCACTGTTATTATAGTTGTTGCCAAAGCTTGCATTTGGAAAAGGTTTATCTTGTGTCTCATTTACCTATTGTAACGACATATCATGAAGTGTCTGTGATACATGGATATTACACCTGTATTGTCCACTGGCAAGTGACCTGCACTTAAGATATTTCTTCTCTGTCATAAAGGGTCTGATTTCAAAAACTATGAAAAGCCCATAAACATTCGCATAGAAGTGTCTCTGAGAGGCTGCTTTATTTTTATGTTCTGCCTCATGTGAGGCAGAAGCTTATGTTTCCTTTGCTTTCTGCTGTTTGTATTGTGATCTGCCATTGATATTATGTTGTGAATTAGGATGCCTGCTATATAACACCCGTCGAAATGCAGTATGTTAATAAAAGAAGTAAAACGCAAGTTTGCAGTTCAGGGAGCAGTTTCTCTGAATCAGAAGCTTGCTGTTAATTCACAAAGGCAGTGAATTCTGAAGGTAAGTTTTGTGCCAAAGTGTATGGAGAAAATGTAGGTAATCTGGACATGTTACAAATGCAGACAAATTGCTGCATGGATAGCACATAAATAAAATAAGAGGATCACTAATTATTTAAATGATAGAAGCAGCTTTGATCCATACAAAAAAGAAAAATGTGGAATCAAAACTTCAGCTACTGTGAAATGTCTTGTCTTTGGTGATGTTGTTTTAAAGGGGTTTCCTTTTATAACATGAAGAAAGAAACCAGTTCAGAGAGGTTTTAGTTTAATTCTTAAGACTCCATTTTGCCATTGTATATGTACTACTGGACCAATACTAGGTGTGAATATCATAAATGATGTGTAACTTAAGAAGTCCTGCACCACAAGGAAATGGGGTTGGTCACCATGAGAATGGTAAATTTCAGGGCAGTCCAAGTCTTCCTCTTTTCTAGGATTAGGTATGAGGTTTTATTCAGACATACTGCCACGCCTAGTAAGGGAGAAGTGAATAAATGTAAGTGAGGAATTCAGGGGCTTCTCATCTCAGCCGATGTTTGAACAACACAGCTCCACAATGTTTTCATAGAATCAGTCACAGAATTGTTTGAGTTGGAAGGGACCTTAAAGATCATCTAATTCCAACCCGCCTGCCATGGCCAGGGACACCTCCCACTAGACCAGGTTGCTCAAAGCCCCATCCAACGTGGCCATGAACACTTCCAGAGATGGGGCATCCACAACTTCTCTGGGCAGCCTGTTCCAGTGTCTCACCACCTTACAGGAAAAGAATTTCTTCCTAATATCTCATCTAAATCTCCCTTCTTTCAGTTTAGAACCATTACCCCTTGTCCTATCGCTACACTCCCTCATAAAGAGTCCCTATCCATCTCTCCTGTAGCCCCCCCCTTTAAGTACTGGAAGGCTGCTATAAGGTGTCTCTGGAGCATTCTCTTCTCCGGGCTGAACAGCCCCAACCCTCTCAGCCTGTCTTCATAGCATAGGTGCTCCAGTCTTCCTATCATTTTTGTGGCCCTTGTGTGGACTCACTCCAACAGGTCCATGTCCTTATGTTGGGGGCTCCAGAGCGGGATGCAGTACTCCAGGTGGGGTCTCACCAGAGCAGAGTAGAGGGGAAGAATCACCACACTCAGCCTGCTGGTCATGCTTCTTTTGATGCAGCCCAGGATGTGGTTGGCTTTCACTACTTCTCAAATATGATGGATAGTGGCTTAGCAACTTTATCCGCCAGTTCCCTCAGGACCTGCGGATATATCTCATCATTTCCCATGGACTTGTGCAGCTTTAGGTTCCTCAGATAGTCTCAAATCTGATCTTCTGCTACAGTGGGTGGTTCTTCATTCTCCCAGTCCCTGCCTTTGCCTTTTGTAACTTGGGCGGTGTAGCTAGAGCACTTGCCGGTGAAGACTGAGGCAAAAAAGTTGATAAGTACCTTAGTCTTCTCCATACCCTGGGTGACCAGGTCTTCCATTTTCTTATGGAGAGGGCCCACATTTCCCCTACTCTTCCTTTTGTCACTGACATGCATATAGAAGCTTTTCTTGTTGCCCTTGATGTCTGTGGCCAGATTTAACTTTATCTAGGCTTTAGCTTTCCCAACCTGATGCCTGGCTGTTACAAGAATTTCTCTGTATTTCTCCCAGGCTACCTGTCCTTGCTTCCACCCTCTGTAGGCTTCTTTTTGTGTTTCAGTTTGCCTAAGAGCTCCTTGTACATCCATGCAGGCCTCCTGGTGTTTTTGCCCGACTTTGTTGGGCATTTTGTTGCCACCCTTTGTTTGGATGCATTGCTCCTGAGTTTGAAGGAGGTGATCCTTGAATATTAACCAGCTTTCTTGGGCCCCTCTTCCCTCCAGGGCTTAATCCCATGATACTCCGCCAAGCAGTTCCTTAAGGAGGCCAAAGTCTGTTCTCCTGCAGTCCAGGGTAACGAGCTTACTGTGTGCCCTCCTCGCCAACCTAAGGAACTCCACCATTTCATGGTCACTGCAGCCAAGGCTGCCCTTGAGCTTGACATTCCCCACAGCCCCTCCTTGTTGGTGAACCAGTTCCAGCATAGCACCTCTCCCCATTTTGCCACAGGTTAGAATAGAAGGTACAATGATTGCTCTGTCAGTGAAAAAGATATTCTGGGTTATCGGGCAATTTATCTGGCCTAGATAATATCATAGGAGTAATTTAGGTGGAACTCAGTGCAGATCAAGATGACAAGAGGTTCAGAAAGGTTTAAGTCCTTAGTTTTTTGTTCTGGGAGAAAGAGACTTGTCACTTAGAGAGTGTTTTCGTGCCTTTGTGTAATAAATTGTGTACCTACACTGCTTACGGACAAATATTAATAGACAGGTGAGGAGTTTCTGGGGATATGTGTATGTGAACTTAATTTCAATAGGGAATTAAATACACATAGAAATGGACCAGCAATGGCTTTTGGATCCAATGACAGTTTTTGATTCCCTAAATGTACCATTGCTGTTGCAGAAATACAGTAAAATTGGCAAGGTTAATTGGTTCAGAGATTGAACAAAAGTTTCTGCTTGAAATGCGAATCTTTGGATCAGCTGTCTGGATGGCCAGACTGTGAAGTCATAAATTTTAATTGCTCTTGCTCCTATGGAGTTTACAGAAGACCTAATCCCAATTCCTTTATGCACCAAAATGTCCAATGGCTTCTGTACAAGTGGGTGTGCAGAGAATGCACAATCAGACCCAAAATGATCATACGCTGTTGAATCTTGCTACCGTTTTCTGTGCTATAAACTGACTGTTGATTTAATTTAACCTGGAAAAATCATGTGGCTGAATTGATTAGCTCTGCATTTTTCCGGACCTCTACATTGCATTGTGTTCCCTCTGTTTCTATCAGCTTGAATACTATAATGCAGATTTGTCAACAATTCTTTGGGATGCCATTTCTTGAGGACCAAATTAATAAGTCATTCTAGGAAAAAGAGGGGAAGAGTAACCATTTGAGGAACCATAAAATTCTGTCCTAAATTCTGGCCTTTTAACCATTGTATATATGAATATTTTAAATTTTCCCTGCACTATCAAAATATTAAAAAGGGAAGTCTTTCCTGCATTCAGATTTGTGAGTTCTTGTTTACATGACTGCTTTCATATGTGTGCTATCACCGTGTGCTTTGTTGATTTGCCATCTAGAATTCCCTGATTTTTTCTGTAGGATTTTTTGCCTTTTCACATCACTTTTTTACCTCTTGAGCCCTGCAGCTTGTCACAATGCTGTGAGGGCAGTGGCTCCCACCACTCCAGCACAGGGTTGGGCAGCTGAGGAGCATCCGGGGCTGACCTAGCCTCCTGCATCAGGCACCTCCACAGATCTGCCTCAAACCTTAGCAGTCTCCTGAGAGGTCAGAGCCAAGGCTGCACAACGGGGTCACACCAAAATGGGTCTTGGACCACAGAGACCTGAACACCAAGGAAAGGGGGAGATTGTTGTGCAAACCTCTGGGTCATTGGCAGGTGAAAGTTCTGATCTTCCTCCTCGCCACCTCCCTTGAAACTTGCTTGTCGTAACGTCTGTTACTGAAATCAGGTCCAGTTTAGAGGGCAACAGCTAGAAAAAATGAAGTATGATGAGCAGATATACCCCATGGTAATATTTAGCCAACCATCAGATTGATGGTCTTTGGTGGTAGATTGACAGCAGACATCATCTAGACTGGAGGGAATGCCATGGTGAACCCCTTACAGCCTCCCTCCCACTGGAAGCAGGGATTTGCTGGGAGGAGATCGCTGCATGTGGGTCTTCTCCTGACCTGGAGGGAGGATACACCTGGAGCTGGATACTGGGTGGGCACGCCTGACCCGTGATCCACAGGCCCCTGGCCATCTGAGGTAGAACACACTCATTGTTCCAGTGTGCAGGCTTGCACAAAGGTGTTGTTTTTTTTTCTCTTTTGTACATCTAATATTGTAAAAGTGGCTTTGCATATTAATGTACAGCAGCTGCTGTTTTCAATCTGTCTCCCCCCCCGTATTCGTATCCCAACATCTTTAAAATTTCTTAGTTATCTTTTAGCATTTCTTTTTCTTTCTTTGTCAGGAGCACTCATATTTTAGGCAAAACTAAGTGGCATTCTCTGTTACTGAGTTTGCCAAGCATTCTCCTTGATACTTGTCTTTTTTCAGTTACTTATAACTGCCAGACTCTAGCTGTTTGTGATGAATTTTTCTATGCCAATTTCTGCCTCCAGCTGAATCTTTGCATTGTAATGTTTCAAGCTTTTCTGAGAATGATGCTAGGGGAAAATAGGTTGTTTTGTCCATATGATTCAGAAGCTTTTCTTTGAAATACTGAAATAGCTTTTATTTGGAGGAACAGGAAGAGAGGAGGAAGAAGAAGAAAGACTGCAAAATATGAGATATGTGTCTTTTGCTTCCCATAAAAATCTGCTGGATCAAGGCTTGAGGATAGAGACTAAGATTTTGGAAGGTGGAGTCCTGGGAATGTTTATTGGACCGTCAGGAAAATGGCCAAGGAGTGTGTGTGTGAAACTTTACCTAGGAAAGAGAAGGGGCAAAATGTGACAGATCAGGGAGACATCTGGAACAAAGAGACCTGGGGTTGGACAAGTGAGTATCTGGAGACAGGGACTAGGAGAAGCGGGGTCTTTAGGCAAGGATCCTGAGATAGTAACAGCCTGAGGAGTCCTGGGAGACTCACTGTGGGGCTGGGATCATGGTAGCAGGGATACAGCACAAGCACTGTCTCGTGAGGTTTCACTGCATGATCATTCACTACTTTTCCATAGCATCCCAGTGTCATTCATTCTGCAGAAGGCATCTCTCCATGAAATTCTGCGGTTCTGTTTGGTAAAGGAGACTCTTGTTTGCAGGATGCTAATCTCCCCACTTCATTTATATATTTATTTTACAGAAGCTGGAAATAGTCACAAATGCCACACAAATTGTACAGATTCCTGCAATTCAAATTTTCTGCAGTACAAACAAGTTAATGTAAGAAACAGTGAAAACAAACTACGCCTCCTAATGTCATTAAGAGCCTGAGGTAACATTTGAAAGGTTTTCAAAATGAAAGTGGGGCTAGAAATCAATCTGAAGCAATTTTAAGATTCTAATTAAGCTTATTTATGAACAACAAGAACAAAAAGAGGATTTTTTTTTCTTTTAATAATTTTCTCATACTTCCTTTGCCTTCTCAATGTTGTTTTCCTCTTTGCTATTTTATTCTTTTACCTCCTGTTTACATAGAGAGACTGATTTAACTAGCTAAGATTTCATCTTTTGTAACAGTACTGTGACCCATGACCAGAAGGGCAGCTAACAGCGCTGACTTAAAGAACCTGACTTTGGTATCTACCAGGTCTTGAAGGGGCTGATAAGGCTGTGTGATGTGTTTGCCTTTCTCTAGTAGTGAGTGTGCATGTAGGAGTCTGCATCTGCAACTGAAAACATTTTTTTTTCTCTTTTCTTTCCTCTTCTGTGTGTGTTTCTCTTGGTCTTCTTTCTAGAAATAACAGAATTACTATTTTTTTTTTCCCCCAATAAAGGACAGTATTTCTGTAGATTGATCAAGCAGGAATTTTTCCTTCTAAAAACTCCTTACAGTAAAAATAAGGGAGTAAGAGATATATTAAAAAGAAAACCCTTGGTAAACAAGTAAAGCCTCTGTATTCATTACCTGAGCATTATTCAACAATCTAATGCTGTGCTGCCGTATGATCGTTTTACAACTTTGACCTTTTAGGCCCATTTAGTCCTTCAAAATTAGAAAACACACTGCAGGAAGAGAAGGAATAGCAATTAGTTAAGTCAATTGAACAGTGCTCTGAAAATCTGGATTTTTGTTTCCAGCTTTGTCAATTGACACTTTCAATTAATCAAGAGATTAAAAAAAAAACGCTTTTCATCTACTTCATAGTCTTTGGTTTCTGGATGTTTGACTCTATATCCCAGGGGCTGATCTGCCCAAGTGACAAGTGTCTCCAGTGCAACTGAAAGTAATGTGAATGGCAGTTTGAACGTTTAAACATCCTATATAATATTAAATTGCTTTGAAAAATCATAACCTAGTTCACAGTTCGGATTCCATTTTTCTGTTCTATGTTTTCTCATTTGTAGGAATGAAGCTAACATTATTTCCTCTATCTCAGACTCATTCATATTGATAATGGCCGGTAACAATGATGGTGATTATTCAGCAATTTGTTGCTGCAGACAGGATGGATCAGGGGGCTCTGTCTTTTTCTCAGAGGATGTGTCCATATTTCAAGTGCAGTCACCAGCATCACCTTTCTTGATCATCCTGGCAGGCAAGTGACACACTAAATGGGCTTAGAGCAGGTCTTTTTTATTTTCTGGATTTGCAGATCACCAAATATTTTCCAGGACAAGCACAGATCTGTGGACTGAATTGAAGCCTCCTGACAAGAAGAACTTTCCCTTCTTTGCTTACCCTTCATAGATTCATCAAAAATTATTCCCCGTCTTGTAGAGGTCTCCGAGCCACAGGTTGGAAACAACTTTATAGACACTAAACTTTCTGTCTTAGCTCTCTGCAGACATGAAGTTTTCACTGCTGTTACCTGCATTCTACAGATTCTGGAGATAAAAAGGAGATTTCTATGTACAGGTCTTCCTCCTGGACATCAAATCTGCTTAAATATCTCAATTTTTAAACCGCATTTTCAGTAAGATGGAAGGCTTTTATGTTCATTTAGTGCATCTGGTTATCCCACTAGAAAGAGAAGCATGTAAAATGAGTGGTGGGAATTCTACACAGGATACAAAATCAACGTGCACAAATATGGCTTGATATTTATATTTAGTGGAACAACATTCATTCAAATATGGTCCGCAGTGACCACCCTGCTGACTACACATATCAAAAGACAGACTGCTAGGAAGAGATACTAATACTGTATTAGCTGAAATGGCAGTCCCATTTGACCATCAACTGCAAATCTACCTGGAAACCACAAATGTGCTTTAAATAATGCTAGAAGGGAAATAAAGAGAAATGAAAAAGCTATTGGTGCTACTAATTTGAGAAAGGATTAAAAGGCTAGTTAAACAGCTCTATTTTGCAGTCTCATTTTAAATTATTCATTGTGCTGGACATGCAGAAAGAATGACAAAGCACAGGGGATATTGTTTAATTAGCCTAAAACTTTATTAACTTCATTCATCTGGGAGATATCTGGCAGTAACTTGTGCAGTACAAGTTATCATGCCCTTTTCACTCTTTACGACCTATTTAAAGGGGTTGTCTTCAGCCTCATCCCCATTCGCGCCCACTGGTACTGTCTCATTGCAATTGCAAGCAAGTTTAGTGGCCTCTTAGTCCACACATGTTTTACTTTTGTCAATCATCTTCCTCACCACACTGTCTGCTGCAACATTCAAAGTTCACTTACAGGCTCTTTATTCTGCTCTGTGGAAACATATGGAAGTTAGTCTAAAACGTGACAGTCTCCTCAGTGTTATGATAAACTCTTACAAAGTGTCAGCTTTACAAGGTACACAAAAAGCAGTGCATTGGACTGTCCCCAGGTGCCAAATTGTAGAAATGGCAGGGACAGTCTCCCCTGCCTCGGCTGGGATTGTTCACCAGAATTTCTTTACCTGTATCCAGTACCTTAGTCACACTTCCACACATACCCCCAGGCCTCGGAAGAGGGTGCAGGTAATAGCATTAGTTATTCACTCTGCCCAGTTCTCATTCTTAATGGGGTGGAGAGTGAACAGGTTCATACATGCCATGTGCGTACCTGTTCCTCTGCTGTGTACAGTGCAGCTTTGCCTCAGTCCTAAACAAAACTGTGCAAGCAGTACTGTAAGACTGTCCAGAACTAGAATTAACCATAAGGAATGAGATGCCCATTTTCAGTCTTTTTTCATTGAAATATAATTCTTGAATGCCTCACCTAGCATAAATCCTTTAATGGAAACCTCTTGTAGTTTTCTGTTTACCTTTGTATTTGATATCTCAAGGTTAAAAGACCACTCTGCTCCTGTGTTTAAGCCTCCAAATCTCCACGCATCCAACCAAGACGGTTACCTTTTCTCTGCTGTAAACAGTCCTCAAATGCCACCTGGACTGTGGTCGAGTGCAGTGAAAACACATTGTTATTCTGGCATATCTAAACTAACCAGGGACAACAGATGTTCTCTAAAGAATACTAGGAGAATTCTTTTGACTTCATTAATTAACTGGCAATTTAAAATGGCTCCATTTTCCATTTTCTGTTTCCATTTTAACTGTACTTATACTCAGTTCTCATGGAGCCTTTTCTTCACTTGAGATTTTCTTCCTTAGCAAGTAATTTGAAGGATCTGCTTTGCCTAACATCATTTTACAAGCTTTCCCCTGAAGTTCTGAAACAGAATTGTGAAGATTTTCTATAGCATACAACAAAGCTCCTCTGAATAGTCAGTGCTGACCTGAAGGAGGGGTGAAAAAATTTGTATTCACTGGGGAGATAGAAATCACTCAAAGTGCAGGCAATCTAAAAGCATCAGGCAGCCCAGAAATCTTTTGAGTTTTATTCTTCTTAGGTAATAGGTCTCTAACTCATTGAACTGAAACTCACAGACAAACCTATTAAATATGAGGGAATATAAACATTCAACTTGCTTCTCTGCCAACTGTCAGGAAGCTAGTCATAAGATGTTTGGATTTCCTCATTGCTATTCACATGTTGCCAGATATTTGCTATGTATGTGTTATTCTGAGCACAGAATGGAACACTAAAAGTACTAGATATTTTATGTTTGAACTCCATGCTTTTTGCTTGACTATGACGAATTTACCATGAATATTAAAACTGTCATTCTTACTCAGTGTGCTAGCAAGAAAAAAAAAAAGGTAAACCGAAAAAAAAGTCTTCTTACATAATATTTTATGAATTGATAGATTTTCACTAGGTAGAATAGAATAATATAGAATATTTCAGTTGAAAGGGACCTACAACAATCATCTAGTCCAACTGCCTGACCAAATCAGGGCTGACCAAAAGTTAAAGCATGTTACTGAGGCCATTGTCCAAATGCCTCAAACACTGACAGGCTTGGGGCACCAACCACCTCTCTAGGAAGCCTGTTCCAGAGTTCGACTGCCCTCTCAGTAATGAAATGGTTCCTAACGTCCAGTCGAAACCTCCCTTGGTGCAGCTTTGAACCATTCCTATGTGTCTTATCACTGGATCCCCGTGAGAAGAGCTCAGCACCTCCCTCTCCACTTCCCTCCTCAGGAAGCTGGAGAGAGCAGTGAGGTCGCCCCTCAGCCTCCTTTTCTCCAAACTAGACAAACCCAAAGGCCTTAGCTGCTCCTCATAGGACATTCCTTCCAGCCCCTTTGCCAGTTTTGTTATTCTCTTCTGGATGCATTCAAGGATGTTCACATCCTTCTTAAATTGTGGGGCCCAGAACTTCACACAGTACTCGAGGTGAGGCCGCACCAGTGGTCAATAGAGAGGGATAATCACCTCTTTTGACTGGCCTAAACTGCGACAACTGTGTTTGATGCACCCCAGGATGCAGTTTTCCCTCTTGGCTTCCAGGGCACACTGCTGACTCAGATTGAGCCTGCTGTCAACCAGCACCCCCAGATCCCTTTCTGCAGGGCTGCTTTCCAGCCACTCGTCTCCCCATTTATACTTGTGCCTGGCATTACTCTGTCCTACGTGCAGGATCCGGCATGCAGACTTGTTAAATTTCATCCCATTAATCATAGCCCAATGCTCCAATCTGTCTAGAACCCTCTGCAAGGCCTCATGTCCCTCAAGAGAGTCAACAGCAACTCCCAGTTTGGTATCATCAGGTACATGAAAGCAAAAACCTAAGGACAAAGAAGTATCTGCCAGAAAAATTTGAAGAAAAAAACCTTAATTGTCTCTGCAATAGAACATAAAAAGTAGGTATAAGTGGCTTTGGTATTTTTTTCCAAATCAGGAGAATATTAGCAATACAAAGTATTGGAAGTTGCTAGGATAATTACAGGCAACATCTTAATATTAGAAATTTCTTTGAACATCTTGATTCTAACCACATCAAAAAGCCACATGTATCAAATACAACGTTACTGCTTAGTAGACTCTCTCAAAGGACTCTCAAATGTCAAAAAGCAGAAGAAGGTATTGTCTATAGATGATGCTTTATACAAGTTAGCTTCTATCAAATGAATATTTTAATGAGGCATTAAGAAAATTTGGGTGATTTTAGACTTTTTCTTTCTATGGAATAAACAGAATCAACCATCAGTGATGCATAACTGAATGTTGCACTATTTCTGGGCAATGGAGTCCCTAAAGGGATTGCCTGGATTTGTCCTCAAACATGTGTACAATTCCCCGTAATCTAAATTAGTGACTGACTACCTTGTTCTGAAATACTGAATACATCCGAGATGAGGAAACTGCAAACCTGGTGAATACAAAGTGGGAGCAACTTTTTACCAACTAGCGAGCCTTAAGCATTTGCCTTTAGGCATTTCAGTAGAGCAAAACTGTGTTTATGTAGCCTTTTTGAATACCAGGTTTGACTTACAGCTCACACGGACAACAAATCTATCAAATCTGATTTCAAAATGTATTTTTTCTGAGTTTTGAAAAGGGTATGGGATGATGATGAAAACCCCAAAGCATCACTTGCCTGCATAATACATATAAGGATATCTGACGTCATTGGCAGTCTCTTTGTCTAGAGTAGCAGTGCCTGCTCAAAGTCCTGTTTACACAATTCTCAGTGTATAACAACAAGAAAAACACCAGATACTTGAATATATCAGGCAGAATTATTTTGATATAGAAAGACTGACAAACAGACACAGCCAAGAAGATATCTTACTTCAAGCATTTGAAGGAAAGAAAGGATAAAGTAAAAAGGAAGATTTGGCACTTAGTATTCATGAGTAGAGTTGTGCAAATAATAGATCTTTTGGTTCAGTGGCCTTTCAGAAATGTGTATACATAAAATTGCTTGGGGTCTACTGAACATACTCAAGCCTTATTTTCTTTTTAAAATACACTTATGTATTTCTGTTTGTCAAAACTGAAATGAGATATTTTGGTTTTTTCCACTTCTAACACCTCTATTCTGCCTGAGACTATTAATCAAATAATTTCAACATCAGTTTTATTGCTCCAAAACTATGTTTTCAGTGTTCTTTTCTTCAGACCACACTTTGAACAGCTCTGCTTACGAATATTGTGTGCATAGACAAAGAATGAATACTTAAAGTGCTGTTTTTATAGGGAAATAAAAAAAAGAATACAAAAACTTACAGATCTTGAAATGGTAAACCGTACACATTCAAATCATATTGATGCTAAATCATGGTCCGGATTTAATGTATTCTTAAGCATGTGACAAAGCCCATAAGCTAGGACAGAATCAACAGGAACTTTCCAATGAATTAATGGTGCTTGGCTTGGAAAGATGCAGGTATAGACGAACTAAGAATTACAGGGTAGTAAAATATTTCATAATAGTTGTTGGTATATGGACGGTAAGGAAACAGGTCTCACACAAAAAAGTAGATTTGGTAAGTGATTGCTGCAAAATTGTTATGTTTAGCATGGGATACCTAAGTTCTTTAGTAACGATAAAGGATGGTATTTATATTGGTTAGTACAAATATAAATTTGTAGCATCAGCAGAGTTTTAACATAGCTCTTCCTTACTTCAATAAAAAATCAACACTACCTGTCACATCTATCAAGATGTTATTAAACAAAGGCCTACTAGGGTAATAATTCATTGGACAGGAATTCTGGGCCATAGGAAAGGCAGACTAGTGTAGCTACTCACGTTGTAGGGAGTCTGTTATCTGCAACAAGTATATGTTTGAAACTATTGACTGAAAACTTCATCAGTGGTGGAAGCCATTATGACAAAATTATAGAGTATCATAGAATCATAGAATGGTTTAGGTTGGAAGGGACCTTTAAGATCATCTAGTTCCAAACCCCTGCCATGGCCAGGGACACCTCCCACTAGACCAGGTTGCTCAAAGCCCCATCCAACGTGGCCTTGAACACTTCCAGGGATGGGGCATCCACAGCTTCTCTGGGCAGGCTGTTCCTGTCTCACCACACTCACAGTAAAGAATTTCTTCCTAATATCTCATCTAAATCTCCCCTCTTTCAGTTTAGAACCATTACATCTCATCCTATCACTACAGTCCCTGATGAAGAGTCCCTCCCCATCCCTCCTGTACCCCTCCCCCCTCCCCTTTAGGTACTGGAAGGCTCCCTCCTATAAGGTCTCCCTGGAGTCTTCTCGTCTCCAGGCTGCACAACCTCAACTCTCTCTTCCTGTTGTCATAGGAGAGGTGCTCCAGCCCTCTGATCATCTTCATGGCCCTCCTCTGGACTCACTCCAACAGGATCTGCTCCATGATCTTACCAGGCATAGAGGTCATAATGGCTGGTCTATAGTTCCCTGGGTCTTCCTTTTTTCCCTTTTTAAAAGTAGAGGTTATGTTTCCCCTGTTCATTTCAGCAGGAACTTTGCTGGACTGCCATGAATTTTCAGATATAATGGACAGTGGTTTAGCAACTTCATCCACAAGTTCCCTTGGGACCCATGGATGCATCTCATCAGGTCTCATGGATCTGTGCACCTTCATGTTCCTCAGATGGTCTCGAACATAGTCTTCTCCTACAGTGGGCAGTACCTCATTCTCCCAATCTCTGCCTTTGCCTTCTGTGACTTGGGCAGTGTGGATAGAGCACTTACCGGTGAAGATGAGGCAAAAAAGTCGTTGAGTACCTCAGCCTTCTCGATATCCCGGGTGACCAAGTCTCCCATTTCCTTTCAGAGAGGGCCCACATTTGGGCTAAGTACTTGCAGCTAAGATAATTCAGTCTAAAATTAAAGATGCCTGAGAGCTGGAGAGAAAGAAAATCCTTGCATAAAGTCAACAAAACCCTCTGAAAAGCTATTTTGTGCAAAGTATGTTCATACGTGCTGTTGACTCACACAAACTGATAGTGTTGATGTAAAAAATACACAGGATCAGAAAAATTAAGTTTGGAAGGGAACTTTGGTGGTGAGATGTCCTCTAGTCCAACCACCCTCTCAAAGCAGGGCCAATTTCAGTGGGGGATGAGGTTGCTCAGGGCCTTGTCCGGCTAATTCTTGAATGTAGAGCTCACAACCTGTTGGCATCCTGTTCCAGACAGGACATGAATCTCACAAGGATGAGAAAAGGAAGCTACTCAGATTGAAATGAGACAAAATAAAACAACAAAATTCACTTCTTACTTCAAGCATGATTCAGCTAGCAGAAATTATTTGGTTTCAATTTTGAGATGCCAACTATATCAGTGAATGTTCTGGGCTGGTGCATAGGCAAACGTGTTCTAATAGTTCCAGTGAGGGGTGCTTCAGAGCATTGGGATATTTTAGGGTTAATAACACTGCTTGCAGAGCACTAAGAGGAACTCCGTCCAGGTATTTCACGGAACAGGAAACACTTCCCCCAGCTTGCATTAACAGTATTGTAGCTCACGAAAAGTGCATCAGAAACTTTGGATTTATTAATCTGTAATTCTGTGTCACCACAGTAACAGACATTTGCATAAAATAGACCATCACTGTAGTTGTAGCAGTTGATTGGACATTCAGATGCCTTTCTGGCTAATTTAATTGTATCTGTGGTAGGATTTTTGTCTAAAACGTGTTTAGAAAAACTGTATTTAGTGATTATATTTTATTTCATATATCTATACAAGATTTAGTACTTTGGTAGATATACAGATGGGCTAGAGCTCTTATTCTTTCCCAATTTGCCTAAATAATCGTCCTTTTTTCCTTTTTGTCTTTACTAGTACTAATCCCCCAGCCTCACTTTGTGGCTTATGTCTCCTACCTTTTATGCTCATGATAAGAAGAATTAAAAAATTTGGGAGAGGAACAGGAATACACAAAGCTTTCAATGGTTAAAAGTCTGACATTGCAATGGGATATTCATGTGGCACCTAAACTCATGTGCAACAATGAGGAAAAAGGTAGAATCCTAAAATCCCTTAAAAAATGTTGGGTAGAGGTAGATGCATTATGGAAGGTCACTCAGAGCTCGTAAGTGAGATATTACAGGTTATTCTTCAAGTGGTGTTAAAGTGTCTTTCAAAAGGAGGTAGTGGGGACACTTTTCCTGAGATGAGTGATACATTATCAGTTTCTCTGTTAGTATACACTGTCAGTTCCTTTGTTAGTATTAATTTGTTCCTACGCTTTTAACTGTACTAATATTTACTTGGGTCTTTTATCTTCCCACTTCTTTCTACTGAATTCTGTGCTCAGTATCATCATCAGTGACATCAGTGTAGCCCAAGGAGTAAGTGTGCTCCTGGCTTTAAACATTATTCATTATTCTTGTATGTGATTGTCTTTGCTTTTTATTTATTGGCAAACTGAATCCTGTGCATATCCCCTTTCTGATTAGTACAGAATAAATGGGAAGGATAAGTGACAGCATTTGACTTTGCCTATTGAAATAGTGACACAGGGTAGGGCATGGGAATGGATAAACAGCTGTTTGAAATTAGACACTGTGCGTGTGAAAATGAAGATGTGTCAGCTAGAGAATAGAGCAGGGTCAGGTCTTAGACCTCTGCTACCTTTAATGGGACCAACTTGCTTGTGAGAGGAAACTGGAAGAATATTAAGTGGCGCGTGGAACAAATAAAAGCTTTTGGAGAATTGCCTTGAAAAATGAGTACTCTCTGGCAAATGAAAGTATGCCTCAGTTGCATAATACTGCTACATCCAGCGGCTCAAAGCAACACAGTTACAGCAGGAGTGGTATTGTACCAGGGACAGAAGATAAATGAAGTATTGATTTCGGAACCAGCAGAATGCCACAAAAGGGACATACAATTTTTCCATGGGGCCAGATACTCACTTGCTGCAATTTGGTATTGCTCCATTGAAGTCAAGCTGATTTATGCCAGCTGTAGTTCTGGCCAGGTGTATTTGTAACAGGGAGGCATAAATAAAAGGCATGCTCAGAATGCTTGGTAGGAGTTGGTTTCCCGAAACAGAATGATTAATACACAGGCATTACAGTTTATCTGTTCTTTCAACTTACTGCTGTGCTCATCTTCAGAAATTTCTGATCTGTCTTTAGCCGTTCTGAATAACTCTTTCCCTTGCTTCCTGGAGTCCTGCCTCAGCCTGAAGTTTTCCAGCTGAAGAACCGATTTTCCTGCAGAGGTATAAAGACAATTGCTAACCTGTCCACTGCAAGCTCTCACGCATCATGCCATTCTTTTTCTTTAGCCCCATGAAAATGTTCATTGCAATGGGCTCTTCATTTTGGGGTTCCTTCATACCTGCCAGAATGTGCCACCAAAAGGAGAGCGTCCAGTGTTGAAACATCAGCTAAGCGTCTTGCATGGATCAATGACTGTCAGTATTATAGGATGGATCACTCTTGCCTGAACGGTCTGAAAGAGGTGAATCTTGGAAATAAAACACTTCATTCTAGTGGTTTCAAGAGGAACTTCCCACAATGCATTGCTGCACCACCAGCACAGAGCACCGTGGGGCACTCCTCAGAAAGATGCATGCTTGTACCTGCAAATAAGTCCATGCTGTGAGTGCATGAATGGTTTGGATGAAGTAGGGAGCACCTAATAAGTCATTGTAGAATAGTGAAACAAAAGCTGTGTGGCAAATAAATCCCCATACTCTACCCTCAAACCTTTTATTATTGTAGTGCTATTTACATTTTGAAGGCCAGCAAGGATGCCGCTGACGTCCCTATTGGTCTGCAGTTTGGATAACTTTCATACGCCCTTCCCAAAGGTCTGTGTGCAGTGTTTAGTGTTTGCAGTATATGGCTTAGCTGTGACAACCTAGACTGCCTGATGGTCTGCTTTCGTCACTTTTAGCATTGATTGACCTAAACAAAAACAGAGACAACATTCCGATCTTTTCAATATTATTTTTTTAGTGGAGTACGGGTTCCAAGCTCTTTGAGTGTAAGTCAAAACTTGTCTAAATATAGGGTAGTGTAAAAATCCAGAGGAATACATCTCTCAGAAAGATTTCTATTAAATTTTCCTAAAAAGAATTTTGGACAATTGTTTTGAGGTTTCTTTTTTTTTTTTTGCAAGTTTGTTAATCACCTTGACCCATAATATATGCTTCCGTGTAATTTCATTCTGGCTACACTTGATTTTCTCTTGATTTACATAATTGTAATTGAAATGAAAATTAAACATCAGTTACTGAGGATTAAAGTGCATTTCTGTCACTGTTCAAAATATTTAACCATGTTGAATAGAATACTTTATTTTTTTTAAATTGAAGAATTCTCCCTTAGTTTTTAGGTAATTTTAGGTAATTTTAGGTAATTGGTGAATGAAATTAAAAAACATTCCCAGTAGATAAGGTTGCTTTAAAATGCGTTACTGAAAGTCCAGGATTTTTGATTTGTTATAACAATTTGTATTTAACTACATAGCAACTTGAATAACACATGTTTCTTGAATATTATGTTAATAAATTTCAGTTAATCTGTTGATTGAATACTATTCACAAGATTTCAAACCAGAGCAGATCAAAGGAAACAAAACTTTGCTGACTTTTTCCCAATTTCTCACGAGCCTTTTTGTCTCTGTATTTGAAAGAAACCTGTCCTGCGAGTTGACTTTAATATAGAATCATAGAAGCATGGAGTGGTTAGAGTTGGAAGGGACCTTAAAGATCATCTAGTTCCAACCCCCCTGCCATGGCAAGGGACACCTCCCACTAGACCAGGTTGCTCAAAGCCCCATCCAACGTGGCCTTGAACACTTCCAGAGATGGGGCATCCACAGCTTCTCTGGACAACCTGTTCCAGTGTCTCATCACCCTCACAGTAAAGAATTTCTTCCTAATATCTCATCTAAATCTCCCCTCTTTCAGTTTAGAACCATTAGGTCTTGTCCTGTCATTACACTCCCTGATAAAGAGTCCCTCCCCATCCCTCCTGTAGGCCCCTTTCAGATACTGGAAGGCTGCTACAGGCTCCCCGGAGCTTTCTCTTCTCCAGGCAGAATGACCCCAACTCTCTCGGCCTGTCTGCATAGGAGAGATCCTCCAGCCCTCTGATCATCTTTGTGTCCCTCCTCTGGACTTTCTCCAACAGGTCCATGTCCTTCTTTTGTTAGGGGTTCCAGAGCTGGACACAGTACTCCAGGTGGGGTCTCACCAGTCCAGAGTAGAGGGGTAGAATCACCACCCTCGACCTGCTGGCCACGTTTCTTTTGATGCAACCCAGTGGTTGGCTTTCTGGCCTGCAAGTGCACATTGTTGGGTCGTGTTGAGCTTCTCATCAACCAACACCCCCAACTCAATAGGTAGTACCAATAGAGGAATCTACCTAACCCAAACATTAAAGATTCTATTACTGTATAAAACAGGATCATAAATCTGAAATCCTGTATTGATTGATTAGCAAGTATTTCCCCATAAAAACCACAAATCTTCTGTTTATAATCAATGTATGTGTATGTTAGGTACAAGGCCCACTAGGGCATACTAAGAAGAAAGGAGAAAAATGCTTAGTCTGCTATTTTAAGGGACGAAAAATCTGTCAACTCTATAACTGAATTCAGAACAGTATTTTATGATGAACAAGCAGTCACTTGCTGGGAAGAGGGTATGGGAAACAAACTCTAGGACAGATTCCAACCCCCCACCCCCTCCCCATCCTCCCTGTTTCAGAGCTGACCATGAGGAAGCAATAAATTGTCTCAGCTGCTTCCTGCCAAAATCTGTATCTGGCTCTTGGCCATAGTCTACCACTGATCAAAGAGAACAACTGTTAAAATTAATCCTGAACTTTGTTGAAAAGTCAGCGGCAATAGATATCCCTTAAACAATGGAAATATAAACATGGTGAAACCTTTTTCACAGAAATAAAAAATGGAAATCCTGGGCACTGACTTAATTTAAAAACCCAGAGTGTTCTGAAAGGCCACTCGCAACAGAACACTTCACAAATGGAGAATAATTATTGAATACATGAAGTAAACCAAACAGTTTCTCGCTTCAGTGAAGGAAAAATTACCTTTCCATCTAGCTATTTTTTCACAAAGACATGCACATGTAACTGGAATCCAGAAAAGAATTTTGTGTTGGATTTGTTTTTAATAAAAATAGCTCAGATTTTAAGAAACCCAGCTCAGAACCATGAAAGTCAGAAAATTTCAGTTTACTGCTTTTAATCATGTTGATAACTTTCTCATCTGAAAATGATTCCAGGTAATTTTTTTATTTATTGATTTCTTATACAATCAGGATTAAGCATTGTGGAATGGAGATAGTCATAACAGGACCTGAAGGAAGCACTTACAGTGACAAAAAATTAAACAGCTTGGTATTTTATTATTGGTTATAATTTATATGGTACCAAAGGTGTCCATAAAGCTTTGCAAACACGTGGAAGGATGTGTAGGAGCTAACAAACTAATTTAAACAGATTCAACAGTATAAATGATCAAGTATACAGGCAGAGCTGAAGAGAGAAGATGCTTTAATACTAGTTGATGGATGTGACATGAATCCTCAAATCCAAAAGCTTTCATGGCCTATCCACATCCCATCTATCATCTCCTAGACAGTACTAAGAGGTCAGGTCCTACCTTTCACTGGCCTAGGATATCAGCTACTGTCATTGACTACTTACATTTTCAGACAAGCATTTTTCTGCTCTCTCCTATTTTACTTGTCATTTGAAAGAGGTCCTTATAAATGCAGGTAAAGAAGTTCTCCTTTCAAAGTCTCTTTAAATGTTACCTGGCAGTGATGCCCTGGAAAACGTTGTAAAAAATGTGTCTGCTTCTGGGCTGAGACTTTTTCTTACAATGTTGACAGCAGATGTCTTGCTTTTTTGGTATCTCTTGGCTTTTTTCTTTAAAACTTGCAGAAGCTTCTGAAGACTGCCACTATAATTTTGTTATGTGTTTGCCCAGAAATGTTTCATTCTATGGCCAGAATGTGGTGCAAAAAAAATTCAAAAAATAAATAGACCTTATAATTACCAGTGAGTTTTAAGGATGGAGTAGAAGAAGAAAAAAGAGAGGGGAAAAAAAAGACAGAAAAAACACTAAGTAGTGGTTCTGTGACATAGTTTAAAAAATCTAACTCTGTTAGAAGTACAGTTTTCTTACAAAATTTCCCCTTGGTACTCTTTCCTTGAAAGCAATCTCCCTGCAATCTTCTCCATGTCCCCTTCCTGTCTGGTTACTCTCTTCCCATTTAGGATAAGCACATGCATCCAGTATAGATGCTGACCTGAAAAGCAAGGTGTGATATTATTTATATAGCCTGGGAAAGTCTGGGACTTTTTCTGACAGAGCAAGAAACTGGACGTAGAATTTTTGTATCCACTATGTTATACTAGCAAAACTCTATTTTCTCTCAGGGCCTGTAATTTATAGTCGCATGTGAAAGAGGTAAGTCCCAACCTCTGCAACTCATGCAATGCCCTAACAACACTCAGGGCAAGAAGAAAGAGATAGGAGCAGAGCCATGCGTCACCAAGGAGAAGTGGTCTGGAGTTGACACATAAAAAACACAACACAGGTAGACTGGAGGAAAAATGAGATCCTCTGGTGCCTAGACCTTGACTGGCTTCTTGAGAAGCAAAGAAACTGGAAAGAGGAAACATGATGACCAACAAGCTGGACAAGGAGTAAGATGATTGTGTATGAGAAGGGAACTCACCAGAAGGAGAGATGGCTTTTAAGGTACGTTATATGAATGGTGCAACAGAGCTACATTTTTGGGCCGTTTGAGGCCAAGTTATCCAGAAGAGGAGACAGAGGATGTGGAGGTGGTAAAGGAAGATAGTCATGGTAAGAAAAAGAGGAAAGACAAGGTTGTGATCTGAAAGACTGTGTTTATCCCACTTATATTGCACTGAGAAAGGTATATTTTGGCACCACAGAGTTGCTAGGTTCTGAGTTACCCCTGAGACGTTTACATATGCCCCTTTAAAATACCTTTCCTAAGAAGCAATCCACAGATAATCCTAGTGTGTATGTTGCCTTCCAAGGTGGCTCTGAATCCAGCAAATTCCTCTGCTCGTGTTCCTGGGCCCTTATCAGTGATGTGGGGATCATTGGATGATGTGAATTGCAGAGGAAGAGGGAGGAGACAGTGTCAGAGCTCAGATACCAAGGTATTCAGCAAATGAAAAATTTCAAGTAAACTTCTACTTGTCTATATCTGCAGATAATACATACTGCTGAATAATAAAGGTCTTTTTTTCTGTATTAATAGAAAACCTATAAATATCCTTATGAAAAAACCTTACTCCTCGCTTACTGAGAGTCTGACTAGCTCTTATGTCATTGTAAAATGGCTTGAGAAGTCAAGAAAGATATCTTGAGGATCACCAGAACAGAAACTATGGCTGCAGGAGAAGGACAGAAAGAAGACAAGCGGTAATAAGTTAATTCTTGAATGTGGTCCTAACCTACACACTGCATGCAACAAATCCTTCCTGCAGCTTGCATCTGACATGCCTGAGATGTTGCCCCCTGAGAGGGACTGCAGAGCTGGCTGCACTGGTTCTGCTTCTGTTGGTAACGTATCTTCCTTAGTGACAATTACATGGAAAGCTCATCTATTCTGCTCTATGATCTCACTGTGCTGTTGTAGCCTTTGGGAAAGGCTGTGGTATGGTGTGAATCGTGGCCAATAATTAGGGCTGTGGTTAGACTAGGTTAGGCTAGGGATGGCAGCAATTCCAGATCTTTGTATCCACTCGGTTGTGTCACTAGTTTGTCACTGACTCTGTCAAAGGGTCCAGAAGCATAAGAAGGTAGAAACATCTTCCTTTTTTTTTTTTTGTAATTTACTATAGGAAAACAGATCTTTTCATGTGTCTGTTTAAAATTCTGAAAGCATATGTATTTCGCTCTATAAGCACAGCTTGGAGTAATATGGAAATTTTTTTCATTTAACTTGCATATTTCTCTCTAATCATTTCTTGTTGATCTGACAGTATTCTGGGGTTCCTATTGCTCTGGAGTCTGCAGCCTTCTGTCATCCTATATACACACAACTTCAGTGCCTCATAAAAAAGCATCTCATTGAGGAGTAAGACTCTGGCAATCATTTATATATATATCTTTGCAGCTTTACTCTCCACTGCTTTGTTTGTCATATTGATTTTGTATTTGCTGTCACCTGTTGGCCTTGAGTAGGATGAATGATTATGTATTGTTTACATTGCAGTAATGCCTCAAGGTGATGACAATTCAGTCAGAGAGCTGGACCCTGTACAAATGTCCAGCTGCACAGATAAACTCTGAAAGAACAGTCTGCTAGAAAAACAACTGCAAGAACAGGTAAATAGGATGAGTTATCCTACACAAACAAATGGCAGGATAAAGTCCCCCTGGTTTTATTATAATAAAGACAAAGTCAATGCTGACATAGTGAAGTGGTGAGAGTTTAAGGTAATGACTTTAATGAACTTGAGGAGGGAAAATAGGCTATATTTTAACATTGCCTCATTAAAGGAGCACAGAAGTACAAGATATTGGCTGTGTCACAGAGTCTTGTACCTGGTCTCCCTGCTGCTCCAGTCAAGACAGCCTTGGCACAATGTCCCCTTTGGCTATGTGAGATGCCTATCTTTGATTAAGTAAGCATGAAATCACTGGAAAGAACTAATATTTTTTTTTTTTTTCTGCAGGAAGAAAGATATCTCTGTGAAACTCCTGCATGTGTATTTTGGGGCCTTCTAGGTTGCATGATCACTGTGCCATGACTTTGAAGATTACTGCAAAACTGAGCGTGCAGCTCAAGGCTGCCCATGTCAATGGGGATTTGGAGCAGAAGAAACATGTTATACTAGCTTCTCTGTGGCTTCTCTGCTTTCCTTTTCACCTCAGGTTTGTGTGTAAAGACAAGAGGTCTGTCTGCTTTAGGTCTTAGTTATCTGAGAAGACACCTTTTCTTCCCTGTGTAATACTGCAGCCATTGAGATAGCCTGCCGAGGGAGTAATCTCTGGATGGAACCATCTTGAGGTCAGCATCTGACCTTCACCTGCTTAACTGGCTTCCTCTGCTGATCAAGTGGATTCCACATCACATCAGTCTGCCTGAAAGCGAAGGGCTTTACTCAGTATCTGATGCCACAAATGGTGTTGCTGTGTGTGTATGTTTATGCATGTGATCGCCAATATTAGAAATGCATGTATATATATATTATAATGTCATGCCCCACTTCAGCTGATATTCAGGGCACAGCCAAAGGACGCACTCGCAGTCTCAGCTGAGCAGAAGGATGAACAAACTGTCAAGTTGGTTCATTACAATTTTGTTACTGCCTTCTACAGCTCCCAGTGGACATGAACAGTAGCTACTTCAACATATTCATCAATGACCTGGATGAAGGGACAGAGTGAACCCTCAGCAAGTTTGCTGATGACACAAAACTGGGAGGAGTGGCTGATACACCAGCAGGCTGCGCCACCATACAGTGAGACCTGGGCAGGCTACAGAGTTGGATGGAGAGGAACCTAATTAAGTTCAACAAGGGTAAGTGTAGGGTCCTGTACCTAGGGACGAATAACCCCATGCACCAGTGCAGGTTGGGGTTGACCTGCTGGAAAACAGCTCTGCAGAGAGGGACCTGGGACTCCTAGCAGACAACAAGTAGACCACGAGCCAGCAATGTGCTCTTGTGG
>VYZM01021683.1:0-24100 GCA_013398915.1 Dromas ardeola
CCCCGCCGGAACCAGGACACTGCCTTAACCAGGCGCTGATCTGCAAAGATCTCCCTTCTCCCATCTCCTGCATAGGCTGAGTTCCTCTGGGCAATGTGTGTCTTCTGCTCTATTTTGTTGTTTACAGAGAGCTTTGTGTGACGGCACCCTGCCTAAGATTAGGGCTACCAGTCCCCAGGCTGTTCATTCATTAATTAATCTTCATATAGCAATGCATGCATTCATAATTATCCTTCCCGTATAATGCAATCCCCAAGGACCTTGGCTGACTGGTTACACTGTGGTGTTGCTTTTCACTGCTTTTCCTTTTTTTCCCAGTGCATTCTTACTTCTTGAAAACATCTCAGATGTTTGTTTTTGAAGCACAAGTGAATGGGATGCACTCGGGACCATTTCAGGATGTGAAACACATTAAATGTAGGGTAATTGGTACTTTGATAAGAAAAGGATATTTTCTGGATATCTGAAGCACTGAGCTGCTGTTCTGCAGCTATTTCCAGACTTAGTGCTTCCAGAGTTGTCATCTTTTCATACTTATATGAGGTTGCCCTTGATGGACACAACCCTTTCCTGATGCCATCACTCCACATATCCAGACAGCATAAATCAGTCGTTTTCTGGAACAATGGAGTCCCCTCTGCATCTTAGTTCCTGCAAAACCTGATCTCTTCAGTGCAAAGGGTGGAGCACAGCCAGCTGCCTCATTGATTAAACAAAAGTCTTGGGGTTGGTTGGCCTTAAATCTTTGCAATCCCCAAAGTTAGCCTGAATCCAAGTGGGCCCAACCCTTGTAAACACACATTTTGCAAACTATGTCCCTGTCCCAAGTAACTTCTCTCTTTGTTTTCCCTCTGACTTTGTTTTTCAGGGTTTTGTTTTACTTTCTGACTTGCATTCTCACTTTCCTGTGTTACCTTGCTCTGGCTGCACATCACCGGAGCACCTTGATTGAGTTTAGCAGTCTGTGGGTCTCCATTTAACTCCTCCACTATTTTATTTCCTTTGTTTAGGACATCTGAGCAACCTGGTCTGGTGGGAGGTGTCCCTGCCCAGGGCAGGGGGGTTGGAACTAGATGATCTTTAAGGTCCCTTCCAACCCTGACAATTCTATGATTCTATGATTGTTACAGTGAAAAATTCACCTGCTATCTGCATTATCACTTTCTGTGATTACATACGCCTTGATCACTTTGCATATATTTGCATAATGTTCCTTCTATTGGCTGTTGTTGCAGAATTCCCTGTTTGCAGACACTTATTTCAGGGACATTCAGCTCGTTATTTAATATAGTCCAGCTCTGGCTTGACCTTTTTGCCAAACCGTTGCTAGTTTTGCTTGCCTAGTTCTGTGATCTCCTCTGAAGTGCATCCTTAACCACCGCTGCTCTCAGTGCAATCCCCGAGGCTCGGCACCTCCTTCTTGGTGTAACTGCAGGGTTTTTTGTTATTTAAGGGCTCCTGCATTTCCACAAGGATCTGCAGCTGAGGGTGATGTTCAGACTCAATCTTTTTTGACAACCTGAGGACAACGTCACCCCAAAGCTGCGCATTTAATCTCTGATCTACTTCCCCCCTCCCCCCCCGCACCCCCGATCTATTATTTGCTGGCAGCTTTTAAACTCAGCTCCTCTCACCTGCTTGTTCCAGCTGGGGTTTAGTCGTTCCGCGAATCGCCTCCCAGAGCTCACTGGTGCCATCAGCAGAGCAGGGATCACCGAAGGCCTTTTGCTATTCATCAGCAACAGCTCCTGGGATTTCTACCTGCCCAGGGTCGCTGCTCTCTCCTCTGATGCTATGTGGAAGGCCAAGCCTGTGAAAACCGTCTGTGTTTGAAGCATGTGTGACCTCGTGAAGCCACACAGCCACCACAAGAGGGAGGCAATTTACTAAACCGCTGCTGCACATAGGTCCCCGCAGAACCCCGCCTGGCACTGCGATACCGTGTTTCAGCATCGAGGAGACAGCTGTGTCCTGATGGGACACCTGGGATGTGCCACAGATCATCAGCACCAGGGGCCGAGCAATGCGCTCAGCGAGCGGGAAAAGGAGGCTCATCCCAACATCAGAAGGACATGGACCTGTTGGAGCAGGTCCAGAGGGGGCCCCGGAGATGCTGGGAGGGCTGGCTGAGAGACCTGGGGGGGTTCAGCCTGGAGAAGAGAAGGCTCCGGGGAGACCTTATAGTGGCCTTCCAGTACCTGAAGGGGGTCTAGAAAAGCTGGGGAAGGACTCTGGATCAGGGAGTGAAGCAATAGGACGAGGGGGAATGATTTTAAACTGAAAGAGGGGAGATTTAGGTTAGATATCAGGAAGAAATTCTTTGCTGTGAGGGCGGTGAGCCCCTGGCCCAGGTTGCCCAGAGAAGCTGTGGCTGCCCCATCCCTGGAGGGGTTCAAGGCCAGGTTGGACGGGGCTTGGAGCAACCTGGGCTGGTGGGAGGTGTCCCTGCCCAGGGCAGGGGAGTTGGAACTAAATGATCTTTAAGGTCCCTTCAACCCAAAACATTCTGTGATTCTATGATTCTCTGATTTTAACACTTATTCATCAAAACATCAGGGTACCACTGCCCTGATGCTGGTGGCAGGGAAAAGCAAGAGGACAAGTGCTGGGGGCAAGATGGGCAGCATTGCTAGTGCAAAGGGCTGTGGGACAATGTCCACTCTGCATCTTGTATTTCCTGGCTCAGCTGCTGCTCCCTCACCACAGGGAGTTAATCACAACCATTTCTAGCAGGTGCTGAAAGACATTTGGTGTTGCTGTGCCAGGCTCTAAAAATTAAAGGACGCATACCTGAAGTATTTTTTTCTGCCCTGAGGACAGGACACGTGCCAAAATAACCAGTCTCACCTCCTCCAGTCTCTGATTTTGCTGCTCGAGCGTATGCTGTATGCAGGGAAGCTCAGCATGGGATACAGCACTGCTGGCACCTCCTGGGGCGACCAGAGCTGCCCCTGCCCTCTGTGCCCATGCGAGCCAAGCCCCAAAGCGCTGGGCTGGGGAAGCTGCAGCCGTGCTGCAAAGCAGTGTTGAAATGCAGCAGCACAGTTTGCACCTGGGACAGTCAGAGCTACCAGCCCTAAGTCCTCTATACAGCAAGGCTGGATAATACGAGGTCATCTTTCTTTTTCACATAGCCAAGAAGGTCAGCCCTCTGACTTACTGTTTTCCTGGGGTCTTTATTTTTAACTTGTTTTCATGCTTTGTCTCTACTTATTCTGAAATTTTTCCTAGAATCAAAACGTCACCCAGCCTGGCACCCTGACTGCATGGTGGGATTTTGAGAAGAATTGATAAGAATTCAGTTAAGTGTGTTGCACTCAGGTCCACTGATCAAGCAGACTGTTTTCCAGGCTCTAGATCAGAGGTGGCCTGGCTCGTATGGGGCGATGGACAAGGTCACTGCTCCGGCTGAACTCCCAGCACGTGGATGGTTGGGCTGGTGGTGAGTCACTGTGTGTGACTCATACACTCAGACATATATTATGTGTGTTGTACAGCTACATTTTAAGGCAAAATGGAATAAACTGATTTATGTGCATCAGGTGAGAGGACGTTCAGGGAGCAGTAACTTTGTCATCGATCCTAGTGTAAACTGGCCCCTCCAGCTCATGGGTCTGATGCCTCTGATTCAGGAGTTCAAGACCCTACTATGAAATGTTGTCTCTAAACAACAGCAAAGAAAGTGTCAGGACAAGTCACCTTACAAAACATATCCTCACTCCAAAAAAATGGAAAACTGTGTTCACAGCATGGAGGAGACACAAAGATGTTGAAGCTGTCCACTTTAATTCATAAGAACAAATCACAAAACTCTTGCACAACCTTTAGTGCAAGAGGTCAAAGCACCATCAGGGCAATATGTGGAGTAAAGCAGCAGGTGAAAACTGCAAATGGGACCATAAAACACGTCTGTGAAGGATAACATGCAGCATCAGTGTCCACTGAAACCACCATGAGCTGCCTAGCCATTTTGCTAGGGATCACTCTGTGTTAAGTTCTTTCCAGGGGAAAGGAAAAGAAATGTGATTAAGACCTCTAATTGCATCAAAATCTTCTAATGAAGCCAGTGACTGAGATGTAAATGAGCATAAGAGTGCAGGAATTGGGGGAACTTGTGCTACTTAATTAATGAGATACATAGAATCAAGAAAAAGGAAATAAATTTGACAAGGTTCAATCTGACACCAAGATACTCCACTTCTAAATCAAACCATTTTCAAATGATTGATAATCAGTGCTCTGAAGTCCCATAATCTCCAGGTGAATATCCCAGACTTTCACTCTGAAAGGCAACCCAACTTGACCTAAGTTGTCACCATCACCACGAGACAGCACAAGCACCCGTGGCTGTGCGTGCATGGGAAGGCACCAGCGTGGAAAGATGTCTCAGTGTCTCACTAGTGCCCAGCAGGATTTTGTCTTTTTATTTACACTCAGAAATCTTTTGCATCTTTTGAAGGCACTTGAACGAGGTTCAAGCACGTAGAGGTAAGTGTCACCTTGACATTGTCACTGTGACGGAGGCTGATGTGCAGGTTTCTTACCCACAAGCTGGCAGGGGACAGAGCTCTGAACTCAGCTTCACAGTAGGGCCACACAGCCTTTGCAGGGCATAGTAAACCCTTCCATCAGCATCTGCCTGGGGTGTGATTCAAGGCCATCAAGAGCTGATTTTCAGGTGATCCCACACCCTGCAGGGTCCCCCCATCCCAGCATGCCTGACAAAGTGTTCAGCAAACTCAGGACAGACCATTTCTCACTCCCAGGACAGGAGGAGCTTCTAAACGCTCCGGCACAGTTGCTGCACAACATCCTCTTTTCTAATGAAAGCATATATCACCGTCACAATTATCTGCGCTGCCTTCTGATTAAAAGGCTGTTGCTCTATCTGCCTTGTTTCCTGCTCATTGCCCATCTCAGACCTACAACAGGAGTCAGACTTCAGCAGGCAAATTCATGCCTGAGACAAGGTACAAGCAGAGAGCAAGGGTGGCTTTATATTTACTTTGCTGATGGCTCTGCTTAATGTCATTTTGTCCGACTTTGGGTCATATGGTGAGCAAAAGCGGTGACTGGAGAGTGTGGGGGCATCCAGGCCCCTGTTTCACTGGAGCTTTATCCTTTAAAGAGGAGGAGGAGGAGGAAGAGGAGGAGGGTGATGTCCTGCTGCTCCACAGCTCAAGGAAAATCTCCCATAAATTCTCACTGACATTGGGTGCGGAGAGCATGATGAAGTGATGTGGGAGGGAGCCACCAAGGACATACAACTCTCACTTCAGAAAATCTGTGTTTCCCCAGATCTGTTTCTGAGCTCAGTTTCCCAAGCTGGGTGGAAGTCCTTCTCAGTCCCTTGTAGCGATCCCTTTGGGACCCTTCACTTTGCATCAGCAACATCAGATACACCTCAGACTGGGAAAGGAGAGCTGCAGGATAGCTTCACAGCCTCATGGCTAAGGTACTCAACAAGCAAGGGGACCCCTGCAACTTCAAGCATCCTCCCTTCAAAAATATCCTAAGAAGAAATGGATGAGACGCTCCTTTTTCCCTTGATCCCCCACGCCCTGGGCATGCTCCAGCCCCGATACAGGCATTGTCAAGGTAAAAGCAGCTGCTGCTGCTGCCTTGGTGCACCCACAGCAGGGATGAGGTGTTCCCAGATGTGGACCTTGTGGGGGCAGGTGTGGACACCCACACCAGACAGGCATGCGATGCTTCGGTGCCAAGGAGCTGCACCCATGCTGATATTGCTGTAAGGCCTTTCAGCAGCTCTGGGTCCAGCAGCTAAGGGAGGTTTTCAGGGTCAAACATGAATTCAGGCACTAGCAAGGGCAGGTGGACACATGGGAACAAGTCCTTTATGTCTGGCTACACTGATTATGGGTTACTGCTCTGTGTGTAGGCCCCGCCTTTTAAGGAGCTGTTTTTAAAAAGCCACAAGCCCACAACCACCAAAGCTTGTCTTTCCTTTCTCCATGTCTTCATGCAGAGGTGCTGGGATGTCCCTCAGGCTGTGCTGGTCCTGCTGTGAGCCGCAGGGAATGTCAACCAGGATCCTTGCTTATACCATCAGTGGCCAAGGTTGGCTTTTTACTGAATTAATTCCGTTGGATATTCGTTAGCTATCAGAGTGGAAGAGATGGCATCACAAAGCATCTGATTAGCATTTGGCTCAACAATTCAACAGTTCAACTTTCACTGCACCTGGTTCAGCACTGAACGTCCCTGCTCCATGAGCTGGCCATGGCCCGTGTAACGTGGAAAAACCCAGCAACAAACCAGCATTTCCTCAGGTTTTCTTTATTTTCCACTGATTATCTTCCCCGCAACCTTCCTCCAAGCCATGAAAGACAGCTGCTTGCTTGCCGCTCACTTCTTCACTGAAGGGTGTTGGACCTGGCTGGTCCTCGCTCCCCAGCGTGTGTCCACTGGGATGCTCACTTTGCTGAGCTGGGTGATGCTGGTGCGCACCTGGCCAAAGCCTCCTTCAGCTAATCACATCCCCCTGATTAAGGGGAGAGAGACAATTACCCTTATTTGTCTTGTCAGCGCTTGGATGTGATGTGTGGCTGATAGTAACCAGCAGCCGCTTTGCCTCAGGGCTGCCGCAGGTAATAATTTACATAGTGCAGCTAAATCTGAAAATCCCACTAACATCCTCTTCTAATGAAGCTCCAGGTACCTTCCTCAAAGCCCAGGCAAGGTTGTATCTAGGCAACAAAGACGTCTGTCCCTCCACGAGGAAGCACTTAGATGAATACCTCCAAAGGCAAAGGATGCCGCTAATTAACCCTTGGGGCAGCACTGAGCTCTCTGCTCCATAACAAGGTCTTTGCATCCCTCCAAGCCCACTGGAAGGCTCTTAGGGCTCTGGCTCATACCTGAACTCCAGATTCCCCCCGCAGCCCTGGAGCAGGGCTGGCAAGCAGCACAACTTTACTCTTTGAATGGTTATTTGCTAACATGCGGCAGGAGCTCACCTGAGCCCCCATTGATCCTCTTTGTACTTGCAGCTCCTGAACAGTTCAAGTGTTTGCAGAAATTTCATGCCAGGTTGTCAGTGCAAGCAGCAATGGCAACAGAATATAAGCATACCTACTGCAGGCAGGACTGTCCCTTGGGTAGGCAGGGAAGAGGAACAGTCTCTGACCCTCCTCCGCCAGCTGTCCCATGAGCAACCCATGAGCTGTCCCATGAGCAAGCCCTCCTTCAGAGCTCCACAGTGTGACTGAGACAGCGACTGATGACGCAGACGACCACCAGTCTCCATGTGGTCTGACATGAACGGTAGCTGTGAAGGGCTTGGGTTTAGGGTTGAAACCCAGAGAGGATCAAACAGATAACCCCAGATGCAATAAGCAGTCAGGATGGGAATCTCCAGATTTTCGGAGGCCAGAGGGAACTAGTGTCTCCACACTGGAAAAGCCCCTCCAAGAGTACACAAGGGAACAGGCTACCGATAGCTTAGTGCTAAGTAACCCAGAGGAACATGTCTGAGAGAAAACAGGTGTTGAGATCTAGGGAGGTTCAAAAGAGGCATTTTAAGCAATTAACCTGGGATCTGTGAATAGATCCTGCAGGTATCTGCCTCTTAACACGCTCTGCAAAGAGATCCTCAGCTAAATCCCTCAGTCAGACAGCAAGCATGGGCTGGAAGAGTCAGCATGAGTACCCCAGCAAGAGACCCACACACTGGTCTTTTAGGCAAAGGGCCTAAACCCCATCAGAGTGATGTTCAAATTCAGTAAAGCGGAGAAAAGGAACAAGGAAGGACAGAAGGAAAGAAGAAAGAATGGAAGGATGGATGGATGGATGGAAGGCTGTCAAATAGATCCCAGAATGGCAAACAAGAATTAAATCTTTATACCACTGGCATAAAAACTATTCAAAGTCCAGATCTGATCTTCCAGCTCTGGCCTTGAAGTATTTTACATTCTGTCTCCAACTGGTCTTGATCGGGTGCTTATGAAATGCGATATAACTCAACAGGAATAAGGAGAACAGAGCTCAGTCCTACGGAGTTTGATCCAAAATCTCAGAGGAGACTCCATGAGGACCCGACCATGCTGCAAAAACCAGTAAGATTTCAGCAGACTAAATATGGCGCTGACAAATACTGTGTGAGGTGCACCAAAGGGGATAATTACACCAGCCCATGAACTTGCCCAGCTTCTGAATTCCCTGCATGAACCTCAGCAAAAAGCCTTGGTGTGAATATTGAGAGCAGAGCCAGACCCTGAGACAAAGCCAGTTGTGATGAGGACCCTGGGAAGGACAATCTGACATCCCTGCTGTGCACCCTGGAGCTGTGTTTGGTGAATATTTTGGGAGGGGCACTTCCATGCATCAGATGGCTGCTGGCAACTCATGGAAAGATGCACGCTATTGCTTTCACATGGACAGAGTGGAACCTACAAGTGCAGTATGGTCCAGAATTGAATGGAGCTGGCAGAGTGCTCTACAGGACTGGGAAGAACTGTCTGCATTCTAAACAGGGACAGACATCATTCTGGCCACTCAGAGACATGAGCCCCGTGGTGCTGGGATGGTTCATGCTCTCCAGGGCAGCTCTGGAGGCAAAGCAGATGGTTTCAGTGACTTCTACTGAGTCAGACACTCTTGCAGTGGCCTGGAGCAGACGGCACACCAGGAGGCCCTGGAGGTGGTGGGGAAGTTATTTGATGTGGCAGGTGGATCTCAGGAGCTCCTGTAGCGTCAGAACCAGTAGCTCTCCAAGATGATCCTCTGGAGAGTGAAGAGTGGCTGCAGGTGGCATGGCATAGCTCCCAGCCATACCCCTGCAGGGACACATGTCAGGTTTTGGCCTGAGGTCCATCCTCATGCCAGAGTCACCCAGGAGTGTCCTCTGCAAAGGAATGAAGAAGAGAGGGAAGGAGGAAGAGATTTTGCAGGAACCTTCAAGGCATCTGAAAACTTCTTGTTCTGCAGGTTTCATACATGAAATTAGCATTGTGGGGCCTTCTGAAATGGGCAAAATAAAGCCCCTGGCCCACGTGTCTGGGAAGTCAGGGCAGGGGCCTGGGCTGAGAGCAGGGGCAAGCTGCAGAAAGCACAGACTAGGAGCAAGTGGTGTTGAGAGCAATCATGTGCTCTGTGGTCCATCATGGTTGTAATTTCCCACCACAGTAAGTACTAATCGTGGACTTGGTATAAAAGTCCTCCAGGATATTCCTCACCAGTTTTATTCACAGGTAAATGAGAGAGGTGCAGCAGGCAGGGAGGTGATTGTGACCCCAGCTGGTATCTGCCTGGGAGCCTTTTGCCATCCCTTAACTCTTGAAGTGGTGTGCAGGACACTGCAACCAAAAAAAGCCATGAGAAGGGAATAGGACTCGGGCTCCAACCTGCCACCGACTCCTCTCTGTGCAGAGAAATACATTTCCTCAGCCATCTGGAAGATAATCCAGAGATGGTGGCTACAGCTGAGGTTCCAAATGAATAGTGTCATGAGTTCCCCAAGAAGCCACGCTGCAAGGCTAACAAAAGATTTCATTGATCAAAATATGTCAGCAACAAGCACCTTCCGTCTTGTTTGCACAGTGTCTATCAGACCAGGCACGTGTAAATCACAGGCATGAAATACCTTGCCAGATCAGATGGAGCTGACAATGCCAAAGCAATTATAGTGGTCTAAAAAGGCCTGCAACAAGACGGCACAATAACCCTTATGGCTTCCAGCACTCCTGGTTGCTGGGGAGCGGGTCAGGCAGAAGGAGCCCAGGAGAACTGATGAGGACCTGACAGACAGTGTCCCTGCTCCTCTGCATTGAAGCAGGGATGGACCACCCAGCTGAGTGCTGGGCGGATAATTTGGACACAACCATCCCGGGGCTCGTCACCCTGTGAGGAGGTGAAATCGGTTTTATTTAGAGATGAAGTCTCCTTCTACTGGCTTTGAGCTCTGCTCAGCACCTGTGGCTTTTGCAGAGATCCAGAACACTCAGACATCCAGAAAGGTGTTGCTTTGGGCACCAAAAAAATGTGCCTTGAAGCTGAACCATTCCTAGTGCAAATGTGTAGCATTCACCAAGTTGTTTATATTAACAAAAATCCCCAAACTGACAATATTTGGTGTCAATATTTCTAAAAGGAAATGCTTCAATACTCCAGTTTGAAATGACACCATATGAAAACCTTTTGATGGCAAATTAAATATTTTCTTTGATATATATATATATTTAATTTCCTATATACTGGAAACAAACAAAACATTGTTTCTCAATGTCTTGCCAATCCCAGTGAAAAAAAACATTAATCAATTCCTCACCCAGCTCTATGAGAACACAGAACAGCAATTGATTTACTGACCCTGACCTTGGCAGGGCTACAAACTCCCTGTTGTGGTTTTGGCCAAATTGGCCAATGGCCGGTGACAGATGCTCTCCCCCATCTCTCGCACAGGGAGAGAAGGAGGAGAGATAAAGAGATTTGTGAATTTAGAAGGAACTAAACTATTTTAATGAAATATTAATAATAAAATAAAAAGAAAATAATAAAATAGATACAGTATATACAAAACCGCATTAAGCTCCCAGGATGATATCACTGGCAGGCACTGAGGAAGTTCCAGACTGGACTCAGCGGCGGGTGGGAATCGGATTCAGGATCTGGCATCAGGAACACATAGATCGGGATCAAAGGCAGATGAACAGACGGGTCCTCCTTGGACGTTGGCTGTTGAAGAAAGAGAGCTGACCCTTTGATCCCTCAGCTTTTATACTGAGCATGAGGCAGATGGGATAGAACACCCTGTTGGTCAATTTTTGGTCACCTGTCCTGTCCGCTCCTCCCTGTAGGTGGGACCCCTCTACGCTTTTCTGTTTCCGACCCTCCAACAGGGCAAATAACGAAATTAGCTGACCTTGGTTGTTATAGTGATAAATATAAGCAAGAGCCTTTCTGCATACTGTTCCTTGGCATGAACTATAAACATTGGTCTTATTACTCTGAGATGTTGGCCATCTCCATGTTATCACTCCATGTTGGCCATCTCCAGACAAAAGCCAAGCCCCAATCTTTGTGGATTGTTTCTTCTTTGAATATTAGAGGAGAGAAGGCGGCCAGGAATTACATCTCCAGTCCTGCCAAGTCCCCAGATCTGGATTTCACTTACAGACACATATTTTGACCTAACATATTAAAAGTTCTTCCCTGAAATCAGATAATGCCCAGGTGAAGCACAGATGGAGGAAGAGATGATGTTGAGAGTGGTGACGATGCGATTAAGCTGTGCCAGTCTAATTGTAAAAGCCAAAGGGGCAAATGAAGTTTGAACAACTTTTAAGCCAGCATTTCTGCATTTTTACCTGCTTGACTTTGCAGCCTTGCTGTTCTCATCACAAAGTTTATTTTTTATTTGGTCTCTGAAGTGTAGACATAAGGCACGTAGGTCCCAAGGAATGATTCACTGTGTGAAGGTGAGAATTTGTAAAGGCGTTCAGAGATCCCAGGAATGATCCTGCCGTGGGAGACATTCCAGTTACTGTGTCCCCAGATTTCTCTTGGCAAGTGCTCCTTGGAAATCCTACCATTGAAGTTATTTCTGACTTGCAAGGTGACTTATTAAGGGCATCAGCAAACTTCTTACACAGCCTCGGGGGAAAGCACAAGCAGCAATTCACTTCCTTGCACCTGGAAATCCCTCCAGTGTTCATCAAACCTGCAGTTCAGCAGGACTGGGTTTGATGTTGTTTTTGGGAGGGGCAGCCCGGGGGCACCTCTACATGACGGAAGCTTGTAGCTCTCTCTTTAATTGGAGGTGAATTTAATTTCAGTAATGAGCCTGGCACATTCCAGTTCCTGATTAGATTTGTGCAGTGATTAACCCAGCAGATATTCACTTGGCAAACTGCCCAGTCCATTCCAGTTGCAGTGGACTGAAACCACTTCTGCTGCAATTCTCACACTGGGAAGCAAGGTCACCTGAAGGTCATTGTGGCAAGGGAGACGTAGCAGAGCTCAAACGTATGCTGATTTTCTATAATTCTGCTTGGGAAGAGCCTTTCCAGCTCCTCCTGTTGGATCCCACCCGGACTGAGAAGGTGCTGTGGGTCGCACTGTGCAATTTCTGGTGCTCCATGAGGTAGAAGTAGCTTCTTGGGGAAGAAGTTTCCCAAAGAGATAGCTGGGTTTCCCCAAGCCCCTGAGGATGCTGAGCATCTCAGAAAGCACTGCCAAGCTCTTCCATCTCTGTGTCCTTAAGATGTGTAAGAAGCTTCCCATTGTACTCTTTGCTCAAGTAACTGTGCCCTTGTCTGAAAACAGCTGGAGCTGTGGGTGCTTCCAAGTACTTTCATACTACTGTATGGATCTGAGCTGCTGGCCGAGGAGGAGAGCTGCATGGGTAAAAAGGGCACGGTGTGCCTGAGCTATAACAGCATATTTTGCATGCAAAGAATCTCACCCCCAGGACTGTCAGGAAAATGTCCTCCACTGTCACTAAATTCACTCTCAGAACAAAAATAAACCAGAAGCTACTGTAGGTGAAAATTCACCTCTGAGTTGGTCTGAGATAGTGGTTTCCATGAGTCTCCTGAGGAGCTCCTGAGGAGCTGCCCCTGAGCAGGACACGCTGATGATCGGTGCCCTCCCTGTGGTCATAACCCTTGTGCATCTTGGCCAGCAGGTCCAGCTCAGTCCCACCTCATCTGGGGAGGTGGGAAACCATGTCATGGTGCAAAGTGAGAAGCACACAAACATCAAAGGTTTTCCTCTGTTTTAATTCCATGTACTGGTTACTGGATGTCTCCATTACAATTACTACCAGGGCAGAGAGTGAAAATGGCCATAAACATGCTCTCAAATCAACTGCAAAAATCCATAGTTGGCTCAGGAGACACACAGGGTGATTCCTGCTCACTCCACCCTCCCCCACACATGGCTTATAATTTTCTTATGCTCACAAAACAATTTTTTTTTTCCTTCCCTCAGGAATTGTCCAAGAGGGAAATAAGACAGGATCAAGAGATTAGCATGTGTGGTTCACGTTCGTAATTTGGCATTGCTGGGATATTATAATATGGCCCAGATGCCTGGGAAGGTGTTTAATGTAAGCCAGAATGATTGACATCTCTCCATACAGGATCTGAAGGCTGTCAGATCTCAGGTTATTGAGTGTCCCACTTACTGACAAATATATACGCGAGCTAAGTAGGGCACAGGTCTCCAGTTCACCCTGCCTGAGCTCAGATTGTTCTCCTGGAGCTGCTTTCAGACAACTTCTGAGCTGCTGATGGCACCAGCAGAGGATATTGGCAATTCCTAAAACCAGTAATGGCCCAAAAGTTACTATTTCCTGTTGTGCAAACCAGGTTTACGTGGAAACAGGCGCCAAGTCAAGCAAACTTCAGTAACTCCTGTTAATCCATGACTGGGCTGCAGGAACAGCGCGAGGACTTTGCCTCTTAGGAGGACCTTCTGGTACACCAGCTGAGCTCCCTGGGAAGGGGCAGCAGGGGTGACGGCAGTCACAGGTCACGCCAGGCTGCCTCCCTCTCCCCTGGCCACCAGCCATGCCGTGCTGGCTGAGGTTTGCCTCCATTTGAGGTTGGCATCAGAGTTGATCGCCTGTGATTTCTACCATGATGAGCTGCCCCGGGTGACTCAGGAGAGCGGCGGCGTGTGGAGGTGGCACAGCAGAGGGGGCTGCAGCACTCACTGACCCTTGTGTGCCAGGGGCAGGGAGGACTGGGAGGGAACAGCAGGGGCACAGCCACACCAGGAGCTTCTCTGGTGCACAAGGGCTGTGATGCTTTGGGAATATTTCTTTATTGTGTTAGAGCATCTACGTTAGCATTAACTGGCCTTTCTCACAGTGTCTTATTTTGCCCTAGAATTAGCCCTGCATTAGAAAGGCCAAACTCTGTGAATTATATTGCTGTAGGGATGCTTTTGCCTGCACCAGCAAAGCTTTTCCATGACCATCTGAGCACCTGCATAGCAGAAGCAGTGAATTCAAACAGCTGTTCCTGTGGAAAGGCTTTGTTCCCTTTGAATCCAACCAGATTATTTTGGAAAGAGATGACAAAACAGCTTTGAGAGCCATATCATGAGACTGAGCTCAGATGTGATAAATTGACCAGGGGTTAGTTGCTTTAACAATTATTTCCAGGTTGAATTTGCCTTGCTGCAGCTCCCATTCAGTGGATCCTGTTATGTATTTTACTACTAGATTAACAACCCAGCAGAAATCAAATTGCCGTTTATCCACCTACATTTGTTATGAGCTGTATCTTTCTCATTTCTTTATTAAAACAATTTGGTTGAGCCATTGTAACACCACAGTAAGACAGCTTTCCTGGGTCTTGGATCACTCTAGAGAACCTTACCTGGACAGTTTCCATTTGGAGTCAGTGCCTTGTAAGACTTCCACAAATACCATCAGAGTCAAAAATAGCTGATAGTCCCCTCTTGAAAAGCCAATATTGTGATGGTCTCTCCCATTTGTGCTTTTCCCCTACTGCTGCCGTGAAACCGTAGTCCCACAGACCCCGATTCCAATATCTCCTTCAGCCACCACAGTAAGATCCTCTTCCCCAGCCCTCATCCAAACCACTTTGCTTGGTGGAGGACAGTGCTGGAATACCTGAGGACCTGAACAGTCCTCAGTTCATCCTCAGGTCAGGCTCTCCCTTTCCTTCTTCATATCTTCCAGTTGCAGTACCCATGCTGAATCTTCTTTGAATGCCCAAGGTCCTCTCATCACTGCTAAGAGCTCTTTATAATTGTTGGAGTAACCTGCTGTGGTTGTGCCAATATTCAGCACCTTCAGCTGAATGCTGGAGTTCCCCTTCTTCATGGTCAGGAGCTCCTGCGCTAGCTGGGAGGCAGGAATGGCAGATGGAGTGTGGCTCTTGGGGGAGAAGCCCAGGAGGAAATCAATGATGGCCTGATGAAGTCTTAGGGGGTCAAACATAAGCACCAGTATTTGGTAATTCTGGCTTTACTTTGGGTTTTTGAAAGACCCCAGAGGACTGTGGAACACAGCTCCCACAGATACCTGGCCAATGTCTTTCTTTGATCTGCTCTGAAAATCCAACCTACATGATCCAAAACCTCGCAGTAGTAGAAGGCTCTTCAGATTGTTAAATCCTGAACAAGGATCCTTTCATGCTTCTCTTTATCACCTTGAAGGAAGAAAATGCATGTGAAAATGACGTCTTTCATCTGGAAGAGGGTGGACTCAGCACAGCAAAACCCAGCTGACACTGACACTGCATATGGGACCTCAAAAGCTTGGGTGACAGCATGCAATACCATGACCACCCTTGAATCATCCCCACCACCATGAGCACCCGGCTCCATCAGCACAGCACCAAGCCATGGAGGCTAAGCCGTGCTCCTATATGAAGTGGGAGAGGCACGTCAGAATGCTCTGGAATCAAGGCATGCTCTTAAGTGGAAGAGAAGACTTAAGCAATGTTTTTGCAGGCAGTCTACTGGGTTCATAAGAAATGCAGTTGCACCCTGGTTTTTGAATTCAGTTTAATGGGCTCAGGCAGCATTAGCTGGGAATGGCATCTTGAGGATAAAGAACAGGTGTCAGCCCAGACTCAGGGTCTCATGCTGGGCAAGGATTATTTTATTATAATGAATATTCTTATTTCTTATTATTGTTAATTACCGTCTGAAGCTCAGTGCTTCAGGGAACCTACAGTAATGCCTCTATCAGTGCTCCAGATGATCCTGCATACTTGGAAGGGCCTTGTCAGAGCTCATCAGGTTTTGCAGATGACTGGCTATGTAGCAACCAGAGGTGAGTGGAAATATTAGACACACACAGGGAAATCTTGCAGACTAATTCCCATGAATTCTTTTGTTTGCATTCGTGACCTCTTTTATTCATGAGTATTTGGTAGAAAAACACTTCCTTCCAAATAAACACTTGTGAAAAACAAACATGTCCTAATTACTCGTGCAAATATTCTCATCTGAATGTTTGTGTAAATATATTTACCCATGTAAGTTCGTATATCAAACCACTATGAATATGTATTTTCATGAGAAAACACATAAGGTGAAAAAAAGATTCTGAGGATTTTTTGTTGGCTTACTAAGGAAGAAAAAGTGAGCTGTGCATCTCCTTTTACTGCTTTTAAAGCTGGGTTCACAAGTACCAGGTTGACAACATTCAGTCAAATTACAAATACTGCATTCTAAAAATATTAAGTTCACTCCCAAGAATGGGCTTCAGGGAAAGAAAAATGATTGGGTGCCTATGAAGAAAAATCAGTGGGTGGATTTACTTCAGAAAATAGGAGGATGATTCTAGTTATTTACAGTGAAAAGCATCCAAAATCCATTTTCAGGAGCTGAAATGATGCTCATGGGATACCTATGGAGTGATTGCAGTGTCAGAGCACATTTTTAGGTATAACTGTGTTTGAGATTCTGGTGGAGAGGATGACACAAGATGATTTCTCACAGCATTTTCATTTGGAAGCTGAGGCAGAACAGGCTGGGCAACCAGGTTCTTTGGTGGTTGAAAATAAGCTCAAATGGCAGCGAGTGATGGACTGATGTCTGCTTCGGGACTGGTAATGAGTGCTCACCCCAGGGTGATATTGGGGTTCCCATCATTCAACATCTGGACAATGAGACACAGCTCACGCTCAGCAAATGCACACATAATACAAAATTAGGGGGTGGGGGATGGGCGATGTGCAAAATGGCAGGACATCAACCTATGGGGACCTTGGAAACTGGATCCTTGGAGTAGGTAAACAGAGGCCACACCTGAAACACTGCTTCTGGTATTGGACTCCTATGTCAAGAGGGATGTGAGGAAACCAAAAAGGGGACAGTAAAGAGCAGCCAAGATGTTCAGGAACCTGAGGCATGCAATCAACAAGGAGAGGTTGAGGGAGCTGGACTGGGTTCATCTGGTGAAGAGGTGATATGGTAGCAGCCTACAATTACTTGAAACAGAATTACAAAGGCATTGGAGCCAAACTCTTCTCAATAGCATTAGGCAAAGTAACTGGGACAGGAACCACAGATTCAGGCTCAGGAGGTTCAGGATGGCCATAAGGAAAACGTTCGTCCCCAGGAGGATGGTACAGTCCTGGGTCAAGTCATGGGAGACACAGGAGGTCTCTATTCTTGGAGGTTTTTTAGGTTCAGCTCAGCAAATCCATAGGAAACCTGATCTAGCGTAGGGGTTGTCCTGCTCCAAATAGTAGGTTGGACTGGATACCTCCATATGTCTTTGTCATCCCACTCTGATTCTAGTACATGGGCAGCTCAGCTACTGCAATGGTTTTCCCTCCAGCTTCCACAAAATTTCATCCCAATGGGATGGGACACAAAGCCCTGATGAGTAACATGCTGCTGGGCTGCATGGAAATCTTGTCCCTCCACCTGCACTGCTGAGGTCAGGGGAAGGGTTTGATGGAGAACAGCTCTCCTTCCAGACCCACAGAGAAGGTCCACAGAGTCAGAGACAGATCTCCATTCTCTCGTCCAGAGCCACGCGGTCTGTACAAGTTCAGACTGATCCCAATGACTTCATGTGGAAGTAGGGGACAATTAAACACAAGGCCAGGAAGTCCTGCTCACCCAGTAAGACTAGTTGATTCCCGCATCAGCCACTAAGTGGTACTCACCATAAGTTTGTTTTCCATTAGTTTAACAACCCACATCTATGACATATTTTAATTTTGAGTATCAATGGCACAAGCAGGACACTGACCTGTCCTCTAGACCCACACTCAGGTTCAGGTGCTGCTCAGTCTTTCTCTGTGGTCATGGGCAGATCCCTTGAACTTCCCTTATACTCACTTTCTTTGTCTCACAAATGGCCATTTCTTTGCTATCTTATTAAGAACTCTTCAGGCAGATGTTCCTTGGCCACGTACCTGTGCAAAATCCAGCACAACAGGGCTCCATACTGGTGCTTTTCAGTCACCTTTTTCCTCAGCAGCATATAGTTTCTATTATCTCGATTTAACATAACTGGTTTTCCAAGGTCCCTAAAATTAAATTCTTAAATATGACTGCAATTTTGCCATCAGAATTCAGCAATAACCAAATTTAGTATTGATAAGCCCCAGAGTGAATTATGATTATATACACGTGTATCTATTTAAAAGACTTTGTAACAGCAAAGGACTAACAGGGACATGTCAGGAAATACTCATGGTCCAATTTAGACAGATTTTGGTCTAGGCTATGCAGCTAGAAACCTGTTCTGAAGAAAGCAAATTTTTTTTTGCTTGTACAGACTCAGCTGAAGTGCACTGTGCCATGCTGACTCCAGCCAAATGGCCCCATCTACGCTGGAAATGAGATTTCACTGATTTGGCTCCATCAGTTTTCTGATCCATGTCACATGAGACCTCTCCAGACCTTGTGGACGTCTATGAAAAACATCCTTTCCTATTCTGTTTCTGGTTTGGGCAGAGTATCAATGAGTCACATTATGTTTCCTAGCCTTGGAAGAATGTGGTGTCGTTTTTTAACCTTCTCTCCACACCTTCTTTTCCTCTTAGTACTTATTGGTAAATTCCCATAGTGAGCAGATACTTGGCTCTTATTCTGGAAACATACTCTGCTCCACGCTCACATCAATGGTGGGGCAGCTGGGTTCTTCCAGCAAGAAGGAAAGTGGCAGGCGGAAAAATTTCAGAGGTTAGCAGAGCTCAGGAAAACTTGGTGCAGTTTAGACCTTTTCTGAATGCGAGTAAAGAAGGCGGGGAAGGGGGGGTCATGCACTCAGCTCCCAGCCCTGCAAGCCCTGCAGTTAGCCCACGGTCTAGCTCAGATCTCAAGTCCAGTCCTGCCATTCTGCCACATGTGGCGGGCCAGGATTTTGCATCAAATGTTGGCCCATTCTCCCAAGCAAGGCAGAATTTCAGCTCTAATTTTAATGTGCTAAAGATTTTTCCCTCTGCATGCCAGGTGACCTAACGTATATTAAAAAGTGGTAGGTGAACTGTCTGTGTGAACATAACCACTTTGTATAAAGAGAAAACAAAAATACATTAAAAAGAAATCCAAACAGAACATACTGGGCTGCTTTCCTGTGCTTGTCTTCAGTGTTGCTCAAGTCTCCTTTGAAAACCTATTTGATTTTCTTTTATTTTTCATTTTGAGATTATGGGTGTGTTTGTCTAAACATCTGTGGTAGCCGGTTAACAGGATCAGGCCAGCATTAGACTAGTCCAGACACAGAGAAGATAATCTTTTCCAGCCATACAATAGGAATAACATTAATGCATAAATGCATAAATCCTCCTGTTCCACTCCATTTATCACCCAGACGTGCCACCCCCCAAAGCCAGGCAGTTGCACTGTCAATATCGGCTTTCTCTCTGCCGCAAACACGTCCCCACAGCGTGAGCTGCAGAAAGCTTGCAAGCTCATATAAGGCAACAATTAAAGGTGCTTCCCATGACACTGAGGAAATGCAAGAGTTCAACACATCCAGATTCACTTGCAGTTACTGTTTGAGGCACACTGACATGAGATCCTGGGTGTCCTGTGGAACTAGGATAGATCAGAGCCAAGCTCATGCTCTAGGAAGGCTTTGTACAGGGTCCACCAATCATGTATTTCTCCCTGTCCCACTGGCCTCAACAGAGACCAAGACTTCGCCATGTACAATCAGATTAATAATGGTTAATGATGAGCATTTGCTAATAATAATTAATAAAATGGTGGATGGATCTCTGAACTGGCACTGCAATGTCCCAGGCATTGCAGAGGTAGAGCAAGTAGCTGCCTGCCCCCTGGCTGGAGGGTGGTTTGGGCCATGGAAACCACCAGCATTCCTGATCCAAAACAGTCTGTGGTGCCACAGGGCCACACGCTCCCTGGGAGATGGGATCAGCCAGGGCCCAGACCCTCCCAGGGGACAGAGGTTGTTGCCTGAGAACACCCTGATCACCAGCATCGGGAGGTCTCAGGGGATGGGTCCCACATGAGGCCATCATCGCTTCTCAACTGCACCAATTTACAGAGCTATATTAAATGTCCTGGGAGACTGGGTGCCTAACAAGATGGATTTATGGTCAAATCTCATGCTTGAGAGAATCATGGGATGAACATAAAACCAACCATAAAAGACTTAGGCTAGCAGGGACCTTTGGAAGTTGTCTAGTCCAACCTTCTTCTCCAAGTAGGGCTGGCTTCGAAGCTGGAATAGGTTGCTCAACATCTTGTCTAGCCAAGTTTTGAAAACTTCCAAGGATGGAGACTCCACCACCTCTGGCCTCAGCCACTCTTGTGGAGAAAAATTCTTCCTTTATGTCCACATAGGATTTCCTCTGCTGCAGCCTGTGCCTGTTGCCTCCTGTTCTTTCATTTTGGTGGCTCCCACACCGTGAACTCTCTCCTTTCTTACACTGGAAGACCCTGACATGGTGACGATACTCCAGATATAGTCACACAAGTCCTAGAGAGGAGAATAATCTTCTCTTGCCTTGCTGGCCACACTCTTGTTCATACAGCCCAGTCTGTGGTTGGCCTTCAACACAGCATGGGCACACAGCTGGCCCACGTTCAGCTTGTTGGCCAGAATCCCCAGACCTGTCTCTGCAGAGCTGCTTCTCAGTCACTCAGTCCCCAGCCTGCACCTGTGCAAGAGGTCACTCTGCTCCAGGAATTTGTGTTTCTTGCTGAACTTCATGTGGCTGATCCCACAGCCTCCTCTTGGCCAATCCCTCCAGCCTGCCCACGTCCCTCTGAACAGCAGCCCAGGGTTGCAGCTACTGCACCACAGTTTGGTGCCATCCTGGCAATGACGCTGTTGAACAGTATTCGCCTCCTTCTTCAGCTAGGAAGGGTGTTTTCCATAAGCTCCTGTCAGGTACTGAGTTATCGTCTCTGTCTCTTTTGTCCTACAATCTGTTGGCTGGTAGTTAAATTAGTGTTTCCCATGAATAATAGGCATTTTGCAACTTTTAAAGTATTTACTATAATTTCTGGATGAATTTAATGTGAAAACAGAAGGAAACGGACAATTAATCGTTGTTGCAGTAATTTAATGTGTTAATGAATGTCTGTTTGATCTGTTACCTTTACTGGAGGAATATTGGTGGGTACTCTCCTCTTCCAGATACAAATTTTCATCAAATGTGCGAGAGTTTCATACATTTTGGACCTTCATTTCTCTATGTAATGTGATTGATATTTGCCAACAGCTTCCAATGTTACTATATGAAGAAAGACAAGAGGCAGAGATATTACTGCATGGAATCATCTCCTTGGGACATCAGGGTTATCATTATTTAAATATGAACAGGAACTTAGCAAAAATAAGAAAACCCACAAACAATTTGTGTTGCCGAGTCTGTATATTCTTACTAAAAGTTTCATCCTGACATTTTGCCCAGCTCAGGAACCAGGAGGTGCTGAAATCTCAGCCCTGACCACACGTGCAGCATCACATGAAGAATTGCCTCCAACCTTCCTGCCTACTTGAAGTTGCAGGTTTTGGCTTTGAAAGGAGGAAACAGGCTGCAGTGCTTTGATTTTTCTCCTCTAGACTACAAATCACATTATGCACTAAGTAATTTTTAAAATACATCAAACAGGGGGGTATTTCCCAAATCCTATGACAAGAACGGCTTTAAAAAGCAAGAAAATTATGTCCTCAAAGACTGACTGAGGATAAAGCATGCACAAGAATTCATTCACCACCCCTCAATGATAACACAGTGGTGATCAGAGCTCCCAACGAGGCAGCTGTGGGCAAACGGTGACTCTTTAATGACGAGCATAAATTTAATTTGATTGCTGGGAATAATTGAGTGTTACAGCCCTCCGTTCATTGCAGTGGATTTAAGCAAACATAATTGAAAGGGACATGTGTTTTTTCCTTAGTACTCCCTCTGCAGTGGCTGATTAACCTCCCAGCTGCAGCGTTTGAACTTGGTGCTGGCTTTCGGAAGGGCAGACACACTGACCCAGCGATGACAGAGCTCAGCCTCAGCCCAACGGGATGCAGTGCACGGAGCTCAGGACCGATGTGAGGAGCACAGCGATGCCCCATGTGCTTCAGAGGGAGGGAAGGCCACGAGTTCATGCAGAGCCTCACCCGCCTGGGAGAGAAGGTGTGGATTATCCCTGTCAGCTCGATGCATTTCTTCATTTTGAAGATTTTTATCAGAGGTGTCACTGGCTGCTCCAGCTTTGTGTCCTCCTGTGACGGGTTCTTGCTGATAGACCACACGGTGTTTCTGAGTGTTGCTGCTGGTGGAGTAACTGCACCACCATCACCATGGTTAGATGTCCCCATGCAACCCAGACATCCTGATGGTTATGTGCAGCCCTTAGTAGGTTCTATAGAAAGCCTGTAGCCTGCTAGATAAGAGCCACGGGGATAAGAGATGGAGCTGAGCATAGAAGACAGCAGGCTTGAACCCCATTAGTTTCTGTGCTGCCTTTCCCCAACGTTTTAAGATCCTTTGCCCTATCTAGACGCTTTCTTCTCCTCCTGATGTTCACGCCCCAGAGCTATTTCTGTTCAGGTGATGGGTGGAATTCAGGCCTTTTACAGCAGGGCAGCTCATGTTGCAATCTGCACAAACTTTGGAAGAAGCATTTCCAAAACCACCTGGGGCACTGATGCTTGCCTTGCACCTTCAAAAGTGACTCAGGCACCTTGGAGCTTAAAGCTGGGGAGCAACCATGGTTGGCTGCAAAGGGCTATGGCAAAGACTGCATCTTTAAATTGCACCTGTATAGAGGAGGAACAGTGACACTCAAGGTCAGAGAAATCACACCAGGGAGACTGGAGATAAGTGAGGGAGGACCAAGATCCTCTGGAAGAGCTGGAAGTGATTAACGAGTCATTGAGCACAATGACTATTCAGCATGACCTCCTTTTGGGGTACACTGTTCTGCCATTTCTTTCATCACTTCTGGGCCCAAGAGAAAGATTTTTGTCTGTTAACAAAGCATCCTTTGATACCTACGAAGGCCATTAAAGGATGGGATCAGTTTTGTCAGCAGTATATTGCTGCTTTGACAGCAGTTTCTGCAGGTATTGTGCAGCAGAGACTCCCTCTGCCCATCCCAGAAGTGCTGTGGAAATAAAGTTGAGCGTTTTCTTGGATAAACCCTGGTGCCAAGCACGGGCAGAAAGGAACAACTACAAGCCAGGCATATCTCAATGTCTTGGTGACCCTGGCTGGGCAAGTAATTCCCCCTGCTGGGGCAGCCCCAGCATCTTCTCCCTGCCTGAAACAGCCAGCGATTGTAAATACGCCTTGAGCTCTTTAGAGGTGATGTTTTCTGGGTCAGGAAGGTGTCAGGAGTGAAATATTTGCTCAAAAAATCAATGTACCTTTCAATATCGCTTGGAATAACAGACAACCAAAAGGAGGGTAAGTGCTACCTCTTCTCTCCATGAGATATTGAGAAGGAGAAAAAATCCCTAATGCAGCACACGGTTTTCCCTCAACTATACATTGCCACTGGACTAAAATGCAATTCAGTTATGACAGGTTTTGGTGTATTCCTTTAAATGCCTCTTATTGTCAGTTTTGTTACATTTCAGGACACCTTTATTTTTCAGCTAGTTCATAAAATTCCACACTTCAGGTGGGTTCACGTCTGCTTTGTATCTTCGTGTTGGCTGAACCACCGCTGACCAGGTCTGTATTCCTGAAAAGGGAGTGTCATTTCCACCCCTCATCGAGATAAGAATGGACACAAGAAGCTCCCTGTGTAAAAAGAAATGGGAAGACCAGGAGTTTGAAGTGGAACATACACAAGAAAAAATATATTGCTCCCTGAAAACCAAGCTCCATCATCCTCATTTTTATTATCCTTTAAAAAAGCAAAACGATGACTGGGCAAGCCTCAGTGAATATAAAGCAATGCTGTCTAATAGTTAGAAACCAATTTAAGGGCCTTTCAACATCAGAATCTAGAAAAAGCTATCTTCTCTGGACATTTCCATGTGTTAAAGTTTGAAAAATGAAATCTGTAAAATTAAATTCTGGAAGTCTGAAAAGCTTGGTAAATTTAGAAACGCAGATGAAAAAATGACATGGCAAAACATTCAAAATCAAATGGTAACTTTTTTGTGTTTTGCAGCGTCTATGCAACATGTGAGCTTGTCCTGGTTCCGGCGGGG
>VYZM01021684.1:0-16795 GCA_013398915.1 Dromas ardeola
AAAGCTCTCTATTTAGCCGGGCTTGTCTACTTCCTCGTCTGCTCTTTTTTTGGAACTTGGGGATGGCCTTCTCCTGTGCTTTTAAGAGTTCCTCCTTGAAGTAAGACCAGCCTTCCTGGGCACCTTTGCCCTTCAGGACTGTCCCCCAAGGGACACTCTCAACCATGCTCCTAAGCAGGCCAAAGTTCGGCCTACGGAAATTTAAGGTGGCAGTTCTGCTGCGTCCCCGCCTTGCTTCACCAAGAATCGAAAATTCTATCATTTCATGATCACTCTGCCCAAGATGACCTCCAATCTTTACATCGTCTACAAGACCTTCTCTGTTAACAAGCAGCAGGTCCAGTAGGGCATTTTCCCTAGTTGGCTTCCTCACCAGCTGTGTTAGGATTTTGTCTTCCACACACTCCAGGAACCTCTGGGACTGTTCCCTCCCTGCTGTGTTATAATTCCAGCAGACATCTGGGAAGTTGAAGTTCCCCATAAGAACAAGGGCGAGCGATCGCAAGACCTCTGCCAGATGCTTACAGAATATTTCATCGGCCTCTACATCCTGGTTGAGGGGCCTATAACAAACTTCTACCACGATATCTGGATAATAGTAATTATCTATTACTCCTCTTCACCTTCTAAATCATTATAACTAGGCTTCTAAACTCACTTTTAAAATTCATTGACCAGTACTTCTAGGTTTATAATCCATCCTAAAAAAGAAGCTAAGGGAGATTGTCACATATGAAAAACAAGAAAGCTTTTCTATTGTACCATTTCTTGGCCATATCTGCTGTATCTCTTACACTGATTTGTTCTATTTGTTAATAGGAGAGCCTAAGCCAAATAAGGCTGAAGCAGTTTTTGTTTTGCTTTGCTGTGAGCGCTTTAATAGGATTGGTTCTACCATATATTGTCAATTTTTGGTTTGAAGTGATATTCACTAAGGAGAGATTTTTAGCATTGTAACAAAAGTGTGGAGCTGAAAAAGATAACAGCCAAGTTCAACTCCTCTGTTTGGATAAGCAGAAGCTTTGCCTTCCCTGGGGTACTTTACTGTTAGGATAAGAAAATCCTAAGTCCTGTCTTATTTTTGCATCACAAATAAGTCTAACTGGACTGGAAATAAGTAATACCGAGCAAAATTGCAAATTGTTATTCTGCTAAATATCAGGGAGAAAAATTTAAACTTTTAATATGTACTTTAGGAATATGTCTCTAAAAAGCTGTGCCAAATGTTCTTCTCCATATAAACTAAATATTCCAACATTTTCAATATTGAAACAAAATGTTTCTGCACAAACTGTTTCCTGAACTGGCAAAAAATTCTTCAAATAAACTTCACTTTTCTGTCCTGACATGGATTTCAAGAACCCAGCACTGCTAACTGTTCCTCATAGCTAGATATATCTTCATAACATAACATGAAGACCTGAGCATAGAATTCATCTGAGTGCTCATAACTTCCATGTAGAAAGAATTGAGAAAAAACACTAGAATGAAATTATACTGAACTAACTTGAGATGATGTGTTCCAGATCAGCTCAAAGAAGTATTTTATTTCATGCATGTTTAACTCAAAACATAATATTTAACTATTTTAAAAAATTATTCATTTTCCTTAAATAAAGGCTTTATATCGCCAAATTTCAATTATCCATATAAAAGTGTTCCAGAAAAAATTTTCAGTCAATGTGAATTTTAATTGATTGCTTTCTTTTTTTTTTTTTTTTTCTTTTGGTTTTGTTTGTCTGGGTTTTTTTTGTCTGTGTGTTTCTTGATAACAATGAGAAGGAAAAAAAAAAAAACAAATTCCAGCTGGTGGAAATAGCATAGTTACTTAGATTCACGTTTCTGCCTTACTCTACAAAGCTGACTGCCTCTTTTCTTAGGCACAGGAAAACAGTGTAATTTCTAACCTAAATATTAGTTCTGTTTGCATTAGGATCTACAGCTGTTTAATACCTGGTGGTGGAAAACCCACATAAAATATTAAAAACAAGAACATGGATTCTTCCCATAAAAACCAAGTAGTCCCTTGCTGAATGAGATTATAATTAAGAAAAAAAAAGAACCTTTTTCTTGGTGCTTTCAGAGCAGTTAGGAAATTACTGAACAGATTTAAAAACAAGGAGAGACAGCTAGAACTGCTTACTATCTGGCTACTGGCGTAACCTGGAATTAGTCTGATTAATACGAGAATTAAAAAATCAAACGAGACCCTCAAGTCAAAGGATGGATAGAAGATCCTGCTTGTGCAACCAGATTTATTTATAATGCATCATAATTGCAGGTTTGTGTGAGATGTGTTTACTGTGTGTCTTCAGGATATACAACTTCTATAATTGTGGAGTACTATCTTGAGGAAGTTCTAGGAAATAAAAGTAAAAGGCAATATATCTGAAAGTAGAAATTGATAAGTATTTTTATTTATTTTACCTCTGTCATTTTAGCCCAGATTAGAGGTTATTTCATTACTTCTCTTTAAGGGGAATGTTTATTAGCAGCTATCAGTTACTTGAGTTACATGAGAGAAAGGCAGACAGGTTTTGTAAACAGAACAAAAAAGCTGGAAAGAAGAAAATATAAAATACAAACCAAAAAGTCAATGCACAAATTTTTGGTTACAAAGATGAACTTGAAAAATTAAATATAAAAAACCCCTAGTGAAATACACAAATCTGCTGAAACTATACACTTTGTTCTTCAGGAGAAAATTTCAATACTTTAGTCAAAAAGTTAACATTAGCTGAGGTACCCAGTTATAGTATACATGTCTCTGAGGAAATCCCAAGTGTGCCATATAATAGTATCTTTCATGCAGAGAGCCATTTGCATTAAACATTTTTCCTCATTTGAAAGAGATAAAGCATCATTATTAGAGGCACAGATGATACGTTTCAAGTCTTTCTCTCCTGTGGATTTAGCTAGCTCTGACATGGAAAGAAAAATCTTTTAAACCACTAGCAACATCCCCCTCCCAACAGCAAGTCGCTGATATAGTAATAATGCTTAGATACTTCAGTGATGCTATGGTATAGGCAAGCAGTCCCTCAGCAAATCTTAAGTGGAATTTAGTAGGGACTAGGAGCACTGTGATATTTACATAATAAATTGCTCCATGGCGAGAGAGCAGTATTCTTTCTTAACCAGAATACAAACAGCAAAACTGTCTTTCCACAACTATTACTGAGAGCGCCGCGATTTTAATAGAAGATATGTATTGGTTCATTTATCCTGTTTGACACAATGCCTGCTAAAATGCAAAATATTTGTTTAGTATTGTTTGTGTATTAATTATGCTAATAGGCTACAGTAATTTGCTCCTCACTTAGAACTCCAGCTAATCGCAGCCACAACACACATGGAAAATTTCCTAGATGCTCTTTTCCCAGTAGATGATCAATTGCTTGAAATGATATGAAGAGAATGAAGAAAAAGAGCCCAGACATAATGCCTTCTCTGCTCACTTGTGAGCACTTGTGAGCACAGGAGAATGAACGTCATCAGGTATTTCCCTGATCCTCACATCAGTGGTCCCAGTAAAGAGACAGAGCAAAAAGAAAGTAAAGAGGGGCAGTTATAGAGCTCATGTACCTTTAGGTTACGCAACCCGTTCTGCACCAAAACTCTATCAGATGCATAGGATATGGTGGATAACAACAGCGATTGAAATCTTTCAGATACTGAAGCTCCAGATAGTGCATCCTTTTACGAATCATCCACTCCTTTGCTAGATAAATTCTGCTGACCGACAGACCATTGGCTGCAAATGTTTATCAACTAGTGAGGCCTGCAAAGGTCTAACTAACTAACTAACTAACTAACACTAACTGCTTTGCTTGCACAGGACATGTGCTGTAAATGACAAGGAGATGCACAACCCCAAAATGTGTATTCAGTGGAAAGAACCAGGCTAATTTACATCAGTATCTGGGTTTTGGTGTAGTCTCATTTCATTGATTAATGCCAAACATTTAGACAAGGAAATAATCAGTGATGGTTCTATGACTTCATTCTATCGTGTAATTAATTGACGTGTTAAGGCATCAACATTCTTAGATGCATGACTAGTTACAATTTTATGTCAAAATCCCAAATGAATTAATGAGTAACACTCATGCGCAAATACTGTTGTTCTCTCTATATATATGCAAGCACACGGTTCACAGTGATATACTGTTGAGACTCAGGAAGAACAGAAACTTAGAAGAAAGAGGACAGTTTACCATAGGATATGTAAGGATGTCCTTTTTTCTTCCTTTCTTATTTCTAGCCTTAGAAAAGTAACAGATAGAGAAGACAGAAATAAATGACAGAAAGCAGCCTTCACCTGCAGTCCAGGAGCAGACAGCATTTGTCCATGCCTAGGAGCCTAAGGAATTAGTGGAAATAAATAATACAGTTCACCTTCCTTACCAACAAAAAATAAAACCAATGCTTGAAAATTTCATATCCTTTGGACACTAAAAAGTAGTTTCAAAACTTCTAATTCTCATAGCAGTTCACCTCTGTACTGTCAGGGAACAAAAGACTGGAGAAGAAAACGAGAGCCAATGGTTAAATCAGGAATAATTTATATGTATATAAACTCCAACGTATAATTTAAAATGTACATTGATCTTAAGGTAAACTGTTTTCTCAGAGAGATAAAGAAAGATCACTACTTACCAAAGAGTATCTTAGATTCCAGCAGAGGACCAATAAATCCTTCCTTTTTTCACTGATTTTTTAAAAACAGTAAGACAAACTGGCCAAATTAATTGACAGATTTCATCCCATATTTATGTCAACTTCTCTTAGGTTTTTTGAAGGGGAAGGAACATAGAAAGGAATTGTTTGGCTGACATGCATTTTAAAAAAGGCAGATTTCTTTCCCTGAGACTCCCATTTTGAGAGTAAAGGGTGAATAAAGAAATGAATGTGAAGTATTTTCTTTAATTAATATTTTAAGATACTATGCTAGGAATGTTTATACAGCATTAAATATATTATTTCATGATCTTTTTCAAATATATTTAATGTTTCTCTTTGGGAACAAAGAAAATCCTTGAAATATTTGAAGTCCCGTGGGTAACCTGTAATCTAAATATGGGAGCAAAACATATGATGAAGCACAGTTCAGGGTTGTCTAAGTGCTATCCAGAGAATGTGAACACTTAACACTTTTTGTTTTTCTTCTTAAATTAAAAGCCAACGACAAACAAAATGGCTTTCCGTTAAAGAAAGGCACTAACAACAGGGGCTTTAACATCCCTGAGCAGCCTTCAATTCAGGGTCAGATTTCAATTCAGATGAGAAAACCATTTCTGAAGTGACTCTCATTGTCTCCCTTTGCTGTACTTTGGTGAGCAAAAAGTGAGCAAACTCTCACGTTCTGCAACCTTTTGGTTGCCACAAAACTGGAAGATGTGTTCCAGGATCACACCAACGTTTTTGCTGTATACATCCATGGTTTTGCACCACATGATTTGCTAAACTAAACATAATTTGAGAGTCCCCCAGCTCTGAGAACAGGAAGGATTTATACAAAGTCACGCACAGATCCTTTCCCTGACAATGTTGCCAAGGTCCCAGAGTTCTGCACCTCTGCACCACACAGCAGAACACTTCCTCCCACTTGTCTTGTTTCTCACCTCTGCAGGTTTTGTTCAATAGTATTCATGAGGATTTTGGGTGGGTTGGGGATGGAAAGGTAAATTCAGTTATGTGCTTAAGGAGGACAAGGAATGGATAGAAAATGTGTATTCTTTCCCTCCCCTTAACTTTCCAAAAGATACTACATGCAATAACATAGTCATAAAGTCTGGAGAGGGAGATTTAGGTTAATACTTGGCAAGCAGAAAACTTCGTGGTTTTTTATTGTTCTTGGCAAGTATTTGGGAACAATTTGACAATAGAATTTGCTAACCCAATGCAAAAGTGCAGATAAATGCTTGCTGAGCTTATTTCACCTTAATAAATTGTGCATGAGAACTCACAGCTACACCTTGGTATGAGGCATCAAGGACCCCAAAATTAAGCAGAATGAGCTTTTCTGCCCACCTTCCATCCAAATGCAAACTGTAACTAAATAAGCTGAGAAAGAAATGTTTTCTACATGCCATGTGAGAAAGGCTGAGCCGTGGTTCTGTGTCTCCAACAGCTGAATCAGTTCTTCCGCAGGCAGAGATGTTGTCAGGAAATTCTCTCTTTTCAGAACATGGATGTCGGTTGTAAATCACAGCTCAACCTTTGTTCTGAAAAAGAAAAGAAAAAAAAAAAGAGGATGATTTCTGTGACATTGTTTGTTAAAGGAAAGCTCCCTGCACAGCACTCTCCCCCTTATTTAATAACTGCTCACAATTTACCCCATTCTTCCTGCTTGGGCCTGTTTGCCTCCAGGCCTGGGAAGAAGAATTGACTTAAGTGCTATTTCATATGAGAAATTAACCCTTCCATATGCCCTTCTTCACATATAGAAGGTAATGACTCTCAAAAGTGTAACTGCTAGCTTGAGTAGTGTGTCTGCATGTACACAAAAGGGTGTATGGGAAGCCCTTTGGGGAATGTATTTTCTAGAGCGACAGGCACTTATATAGGCACAAAATTGGTTAAGCGTGTTAATAACACAACTTGGAATATACTGTGAAACAAAAGATGTCTCTGTGAACTGACTGGAAAAAACAGTGGAGCAGTGCAGACCTGTAATCATCGCAGCTCACGCCATACACTGCTGATCATTGCCATGGCAACGGAGGTTGTTTCATGACATCACTGAAATCAAGGGAGGATAAGCAACAAGAGCGAACTGATACCAAACAATTTCTGGAAGAAATGTGTTTTAATATATACATCAAGCTTTCTACAGTGTCATGCAAACCAAAGGGTAAAGAAAGCAGGAAAAAGAGCGCAAGGTGCATGTACAGAAATTTCCAGTGAATAAACCAGCTTAATTGGTAACCTTACCATTTTAGCATGGAAATCGCATTTGTGTTGAACATCTTTCGTCTTCTCTGATATTTTTCAGAAATGTGATGGAAGATGATCTGTAAAACAAGCTATTCAGGGCAGCTGAAAAAAAAAGAGCAAGGCCTTTTATGATTTTGCTCCAGGATTACGCTATTTACTTATTTGTTTCACACTAGGAATGTCTACAGCATTACCAAAGGGATGAAAAAGAAAAAAGTGTGAGTTATGCTTTTGCAGTGGGAGACATATGAATAGAGAACAATAAAAGAAGCAATGTGGGGAAATGGAGCCAAAGTACCGATAATGAAACTGTGAGAGTCAGCTGGCATGACAGCTCGCTACAATCCAAGTGATGAGCATGATGCTCTTACAGAACTTAGCTTCATTGAAGTCTAAGTCTTTTCATTGATTTCCAATGGTTTTGTACCTTTGTAACAGAGTGAGTACTTTGACCTCCAAGATATGCAAGAAGCAAAACTTAGGAACTGATCCAAAACTCAGATTTCCCACATTACTGGTATCTTTCTGCTGTGCTGTAGGTTTAAAATATGTGAGTGAGCCTAGAAGTCTAATTTAAGAGGATTCTTGTTTTCAAGTTTTTTTCCCAAACCAACTTCTTTATTGTAGATTGCTTTTTTGTAGATTTTTTCATTTACTGACAGATTTTTACATAGCTGTTTGCTGTCACTTTTTTGCATGGTCCTGCATAAATTATATAAAAGGAGAGATCAATTATCAATAAAAAGAAGAGCTGAAAAGAAAAAGAACAAGTACTTGAAACAAAAAAAGCGCAACATACCATAGGATGCTGAGTATGAAAGGATTACCTTAAGCCACAAGTATTCCCTTGGAGGATGAAGTAGTGTTAGTTCAGACATAAAGGTGACTATTGCCTCATACAGATTTACTTGAATTTGGCCATGTATTCTTTTCCGTACCATGATTGCTTTTACACCTTCTTCCGTAATACAAAAGCTTTAGTTCAATTAAGCCATGGCAAAAATGAAACAAATAAAAAGAAATATAAAAGAAAACAGGTGATTAAGAGGTTTTAAATTGTGCTTGGATATTTATGTGAATAACAAGAATTATTCAGTAGTTATGGGTACATAAAAATTTCAAAATGTGTCAGTTGTGGCACTTAGTAAAGAAAAATGTAAACTTTTAAAAGAGGTACTCAAGTGCCTAAGGATTTTTTTAACACCTACTTGGATATATATCATCTATATTTAATTTTTGTCACTGGTACAGGAATAGTGCTAACTGTATGCAGAAAATTCACAGAATATATGCTTTCCAAGGTGTAAGAATACAGAACTAATGGTCAGCCTTTTAAATTAAGCTCCCTTAGGAATGCAGGATTGGCATTACAAAGGGAGTTGATTTGAATCAGGCTGAGAATGTTAGCTTGTGATGACATGCTAATATGATGACATTCTTATTTTCATAGTTAGCTGATCATTTTTCCTTGAAATAATGAAGTGATTAAAAAAAAGATAATTCAAGGTATTAATTTTGCTGTTTTTTTATTTTTAAAAGAAATTAAACTGTAGCGTTAGAGCTGGACTAATTTGGTGTGCTCTTACAAAAAATATAGAAGTCCTGGTTACGCTTTAAATAGTTACAGTATAAATTTGCTTATGACTATGAGTCAAGCTTGAAATGGTTTACTTGTTATAAATATTCACAAATCATGTAATAGAGAGATCATCTATTTTAATAATACCATTTAAGACTGATGTTGTGCTTTCAGTTCAGAGCACTCACAAAATTAACCAATTAAACTGTTTAGTTCACGCATTAGACGTTTTTATAGAGCTGACAAAGCCCTTTTAATTCAATTGACATGTGCATACCCTTTTCTCTGCGTGTCCCAACTTTAGCTCCAGAGAGCAATTCTCTACACACAGAAGAAGCTAAAAGCTGAAAATACAAAAATATGTTACAAATGATATTCCAAAATCATCTTAAATACTGTCATCACAACAGACACTCAAGGAGCCTTCTTTGCTTTATTTTAAGGGCGAAAAAAATCAAACCTTGTGCGACTTCACTGTCAAGCCTGTTCAAAAATAAAATAATTCATTTCCTTGGTGTTTGTTCTGATTAACCCGTAACAGCATGCCAGAAGGAATACTGTTGTTGCTGCTCCTTTGCAGCAGTTTCTGACTCTAAATGTATGTCAGCAAGCTATAGGCAATGTTTCTAAGAAACCTTAAAAAGTAAACCTAATATGCTTTGTTAAGTATAAATACATAAGTACAAAGTAGACAATAGTAAAAACCATAGCAATGGTCTTTAATCAAGATTTCAGTAATAACAACCTGCTTATGTAGCGGAAATTACTCATATTACAGGAGAGAGGAGGAGAACCACGGCTACTGTTTTACTGATATGTTGGTAGACCCTAGAACAGTGTAGAGCACTCTCAAAGTGCTATGCATATACTAATCTTGCAACAAATAGTCCTACTGACTAGAGTGTCGCAGTTCACATGGCTAACACTTGGTCAGAAGGAATTAATCTCAATTCTGGGAAAACCTCTTAGAGGCAGCTCCTGAACATTCAGTCCGTATCTCCACAGTGCTAACAGTGATGCCTACACAGTGCTGAAGTTCACTGAAATGAATGTAAAAAAAGTTGTTTAGCAGCTTGTGGTAGTGAGTTATTAGTTTTGCTGTGGTCTTTATATACTTCGACTTTTAAAGAAAAAGAAAAATAAATTGAAGAGGTGTCAGTGTTATACATTTGGAATGAGTCCCTTAAAGTATCACAAAATTTCATCATTTTGTTTGCTTTATTTTTCCAAAATCTTTTGTTTCCATAAAGAGAAAAGCTGTAGTTATTAAATTAAAGACCTAAAAATCCCTTCCTTTTAAAAGAAACTTACAATGAAATGACCTGTAAAGAGCATCAGTTCTTACTTTTGGCTGTGTTTTTTAAAATGTAGCTTGAGTTCCAAGTATATAAATCAAGATAAAGCATAATAATCCTAACCTTTTTTAAAAATATATATATTTTAAACATACAGATTTAAAAAATAGTCTGATCTACTGGTCAGAGAACTTAAAAATTGTGAATGTCCTTTTTTACAAAACTAAAAAATAGTAAGAACAGTAATTTTTCAGCAATGTGACTGAAGTATTGTATTTTTTTCCTTTGAGATTCCTTACACAACAGTGTTTCAAAAAGATCAACAATAGCCTCCATAAAGCCATTTGATCATATTTGTCTAGCATGAAAATATTGTTTACTAAAATGCAGACTACATAACAGGATTCCAACCACTCTTATGTTGAGCAGTTTTATCAGTTAGAACACAAAAGGCAACTAGATACCTCTGCTGTAAAATGTCTTGATCCACACTATTGTTTTCCTGCTATTCAGCTTTTAATATTGTTTTTTAAATGCCCTGTCTGTCCTGAGAATTTATAACAGAATCTTTTAGGATCCAAACTGAGATACACAAGCCAATCTGGTACTCATTTCTTAATATGAAAACATACGAGGGTTAGGACTTTTGGGTCAGACAATCCATGAGAAGGCTCCTAAAAATTTTGGGAGGGCTTTTCTAGAAAACAAACAGATGACCTGTTTGTTTGTTTGTTTGTTTTAGTTTATTTCATATTAATCATCTTTGGTCCAAATTAATCTTAAATTTCAAGTGGAAGCAGTGATGCTCCTAAGCCAGGAGAACTGAAATGAATTTAAACATCATTAAACCCAAGGTATACTGAAACCTAGCAGGATTTTGAAAACAGGTCTTTAAAAATAAGATTAGATTGGTTAGTATCCAAAGGAGAGTCCTAGAAGACCTCTCTTCAACTGCTCTTTTCAAGTTCTAGAAAAGATTTTGAAAAAGGCATTGATTTAGCAATCTATATATTTATAGAAATGAAATCAGCGTGAACAGAAGAGAAGCAGAAAAATACATTTTCTTGGAGTGCTCAGCATGGAAAGCATAGTTTGATCACTAATCTGGCATAGCTATCTTTAGGAGTGAAGTTAATTATCATTAACAATAGAGATTACCCAGTACACTACAATTTAATTTATTTAAAAAGATAAGATTATGCATTAATTGTATTACAGCTGTGCCTTTTTCATGATTTAAGAGAAATGCCTGCAACTATTTCACATCAGTCAGATGTTTGCGGGACGGCATTGCAAATCTTATTGTGTTGCACTTTTTTCTGGTGCTCAGGCGTATATGTCAATATTTTATCTACAATATAAGCTATACAGAAGTAACGCTTCATCTGATTAAAGAAATAGTACAAGTATTTCTACATAAGAAGAGTTTTTATAGATCAAGAATACTGTAAACTGGTACTTAACTATGTTTTCAACTGGAATGCTTTACTAAGGTTGTTCATAACAAATATTTTGTGGGATACAGGACAGATCTAAGGTATCAAAACACTCAGAAGGAGAAAGTTCCACCTGACAATTACATTCAGGGCTTTACTTCTCTAAAGCAGTTACTTGGAGAGGTGACAATACTGTTGTTTTTTTCATGTGAATAGGATACGTTTCATTGGTAACTGGACTGAGATCACAAACTCATTCAGTCATGGTCACTACTCACACAAGAGACTTAGAAATGATCAAGCCTGGGATTGCCTAGACAACACTTAGTCAGAAGACCTGTACCTGTTAGCAATATAGTGCATTTTTAATCTCTGTGCACAGGAAACTGTACTTGAAAGAAGAAACGCTTCTTGTAAGGAGCTCCTGGGAAAAAAGAATAAAATAGTTTGGTCATAAGAGGAGATCTTAGAAGTGGTTTTTAGAAGTAAACTGATTGCTTTTGAAGAATATGCACAAGTCTAGCATCTGGTACCTCTAATGGGGTTTCCCTAGTGATGTGGATGCTTTTATTTTCTAGATTAATTTACAGCAGTTTAAACACTTTAAAGAGCCAAATCTGAATCTAATGGAAAACAGAATTCTTACTATTTCAAGTCACAAAAATACCCAAACAAAAACAAATAAATAACCCCCACCCACCCTCCAGAAGCTAAACTTCTTTTCCTGTTGTGCTTATATTAAAAATAGAGTTTTAATCCTTCTGAAAAGGGTTGCAAAATCTCGTGTTCAGGCCAATTATGAAGAGGAGTGATATTTGTATTTACAAATTTCTGTGTGTAGTAGCACACAGCAAGCACACAGTGTGCTGCATACTGACAACATCTAAGCAGAGTAAGTTGAGACTTCAGTAATGGCATGGCAATTTGCTTGCTTTTACTGCTGTCTCATTCTTGCCAACCCATGCTGTGTTTTCGCATTTTACCCACATTCATTCTAAGAGAGATTGTCTCTTATGGTATGTCTGTACAGTGGCCAAGAAAACGAGATTCTGACAGGTACCTCTGGATACAATCCTCATGCAAGTTATAAAGAATCAAGTCAGCTAATCTGAAAGCACGGTTTATTTGATGAATATACTGAAAACATTTCTAAATGGTAATTTCTATATTGGAAGTGTCAGGCAAGAGATGTATAATAGCCATATTAAAGATTTTGACTTGGCATGTCACAACATGGTCTTGCAGGTTCTGCACATGTAAAATGATGCCACAAAAAGAGATTGTTTTATGAGGAGAGAGCTGCAGAGGACACTCCAAGGGATGACTGCAGTTTCATAAGACAAATTCAGAAGGGAAGTTCTGTCTGTAAGTATCCTGGAGGGCTCAGATTCCTGGGTAGGTCCATGTCAAGATGAGACTTTTCTCCTTCCTCCCTTTCCACAGAAGGAAATAGAAGAGGCAGGAGGACCACAGTCCAGCAAGACTGCTTCTTGGATGGATGAAACACCATGATGCTGATAGCCACTGTAATGCTCACTCACAGGTCAAGTTAAGCACCATGTACAGGATTAGGTGCATTTAATGAATCAAAAATGCTAAATTTCTGTACAATAGAAAACAGATAGGAATTATGCCTCCAGGGTTGAAAGGTTTTCATTTTAAAGAGAGAAAAGCAAACCCTGGGGAAGTAGAAATTATTTTCCTATATAAGATGCGTTGTGTTTGAACCCACCCTGTGTCTCATACCAGCTCCCACCCTGTGTCTCATACCAGCTCATGACTAATTTATCCCACATTCTGTTGGAAACATATTTTAATTGTATTGAAATGTGCCTGGCAAATGGGACCATTAGTGTCCACATTCACATCTGCAGGTGCAAGCTACCTTCATTTTTGTTGCAGGGTAAGAATGTAAGAAAGCTTAACAGTATGTAGAAGATTGATGTGTTTCACGAGACAAAGAATGGCCTCTAAAGCTTACGAAATCTTTCAAAACCTGATTTAGAATAAGAAAAGAACTGATGTTCTTGAACATGCCTAATCAGAATCAGTACCAAGTGTTTAGCTGTTAACTCCAAAATCCTGTGTTTGATGAGCTATCAGACAGAAAGTTGAATCAATTTTTACCGTCTGTGTATTAATGGCATCCCTACTGATTCTTAACTTAATATTTCCTCATGTCTCTGCCTAAACATAAATTCGTTGAAATGCACATTGATTTCTTTGTAAAAACAAGTAGATATACGAGCTGTTAATCCACCTTCTGTGACTTTTCCTGCTTTGTTTAAGAGCCATATGTTCCACAGAACCCAATGCAGAGCAGGCATAAAAATACCTTCCCATCTCCAAAAGTGCAAGTTGTTTTATATTTAGGGACAATAACATACTTTCGAAGGAGTGTTTCACTGGAAGCCCTAACTCAATTTAACTGTGTAAGTATAGTAACATAATACACAAAGGTACAGTTAGTACGTACAGGCATAGAATAGCTATGTAAGTGTAACCTAACGATGTTTAAGTAAGTCTAGTCCCTTGTGCTCCAACAAGGTGACACCCCTTTATGTACTACTTTATGAAATCATGAGCTTTCTGTCTCCCCTATTTCTGTCTGGAAACCCTATAAGACCACATCAGGTAGGTGAAGTTAAAGAACATTGGAAATTTGGGTCTAGGACTGGACCCTAAAATTCCCACTCATCTACCACATAGTTTTTGCCACAGGCATAAACACAAGTAAATTCTTCCACAGTTCAGTGTTTAGTCTTTGGTGAAAACGTACACATATGCATTGCCATGACTTACATTATCTTGGTGTATTTATGTTTGAGTCCATTTGCATAACTTAGAAGTGTGCTTCGACTACATGGGTGGAATAGTCTTATGCTTTGGTTACAGAACACAGTCATAAATACATAAGTTTCCAAAGGAGTGTGTTATGATAATACAATAATACGGGACAAAAAACTTCGCTTTTTTGAATCTTGAGCGTGTGAGTTTAGGAAAAAAATCATACACAAATACATAATGAAAGCTGCAATGTGAGTTGCCTGAAAATTTACCTGAGTGCTAAGTATGTTCTTGGCCAAAAGTTATTCTGTTATTTCTTTCTAGATTGGGAAAGAGTTTATTATTTTTACTTTTATTTTATTGAAATTGGAGTTTTAATCCAATGGTTATGTGAAAACTAATACCAGGACATGCAAATTTTTGGGAAACAAAAAGATTAAGACTAATATTTCCGGACACTGTCAGAAAAACAAGACTTAAACAACGTTATGCCTTATTTTTGGAAGCCAAATGTGGTTTTAGGAACTTGATTTTTAGGCATTGGGATTTGAAACATGTCAACTGCAAAAATATTTTATTATAGGGAGAATGCAGGTTGCTAAATTACAGAACCAAGTCAAGGGGTATTCAGGGTATGTGGTTTATCTATCAGTCCATTAAAAACATATGAACTCCTCCTTGCTAGCACTCTCACTTAGTTTAACCAGAAGCAGCAAAGTGATGGCTAAAAGGATGGAAAATGTGCAGATCACCTCGGAAGACTCCACCTTCTCTTGCAAATGAGCATGTTCAGACAAAAGGCAAAACATAATTCCTTGAGTGCAGGGTAGGGGAGCCCAGGAATGAGTGTTCAGCAAATTGTGTGGAGTACAACAGAGACTGCTGAGAGAAGCAAGCAGCAGAAACACAGACAGATCATGAAGGTAATGAACAAAAAAGAAGCTTTATCTGGAGACTTAGAGGAGATGAGTTAGCTGCGATCCAAAAAAATTTGCAGATGTTCCTGACTAAGAGCAAGACTGAAAGAAAAGAACTGGCCTTACTCCTAGCTCATTCTGGTTAGTCTATTTGCAAAACTTTGGGATTTTTAGCTTATGTTCAGATACAAATTGATTTTACAGCTTTGAGTCTAATGTTAAGAGTCTGCTCAGACCCATCTACATCTTAGGACTACTCAGGGTCTTGTCACACAGAGACAGCAGTGAAAGTTACCATGCAACAGAGCCAAGTTCGATCAGTCTGTCTCAGTGGCTGCAAATAAATAAAATCAAACAAGTGACCTCTTCCCTTCTTCAAAACAAATGTCAAAATGCAAAATCAGTATTCCCACTAAAATCTGTTTTGGCATCCAGTGAGCATGACAAATGGTATCCTATGACCTATAAATATAAATTGCCAGACATTCTGGAGATGTAACAAAACCTTCTCAATCTTACTAATTACTAGCATGACAATACATACAATTAATTTTCAATCTCATTCACAGTCTTTAACAGCCACAGTGCTCGTTATGATCAAGATTAATCTAGTGTCCTCCTGCAGCCTGCAGGGAACAGAACTTCATCTCTTAACTTCATTATCAATCCTTAATTTCTGATTTAGGTCCAACAAATGTTTTAGAAAAATACCTTGACTGAAAACAATGAAACAAATAGTATGTTGCTGAGTCATTTGTTTGCATGTTTAATCTCTCTCATTGTTACATTTTACAAATCAGAATTAAGTGAGGCAAGAATTAGTGTGCTAGCAGTAGGAAAATTCACATAGTTCTTTTCATCCTTCATTACATACAAACGTATCAATCCACCATGTGTGGTCTACAACTTGCAGAAATCGGATAATAAGATGAAAAGTAGGTAGCCGAAGTCCAAAACACCCATCAAAAAAAAAAAAAAGTTTTAACTGTTAGGTAAATTTCATAGAAATCATAGTTATGATACAGTGCCATTGGCTGAAGACCACTGTAGTTATTAATCACCTCACTGATGGAAAGCTTTGCAAAGAAGCACTCGGAAGTAACTTCTCTCCATAAGCTGATGGGGGAGCTAATACAGCTTATTTCCGAAGGTGAAGAGATTTAAATATTGCTATATTTATACTGAAAGAAGATGAAATTATAAGCAAGAAAGGACAGTCAGTATGTAAGTTATTTACACAGCTTGAAAACCCTTGTCTTATTCCTATGTAATGTCAGAAACAACATAGACGATTCACAAAATCCATCTATGTCAGTGAAATATACTCCTAATTGAAAGTGTGCATGAGACAGAACCTGACTGAGAGTGTCATGGCCCTGACTGTCCCATCCCTTCAGGACCAGCTGGCCTCATTGTTGCCTGGCCTGGAGCTCCTGGTGCACCAGTTACCACATGGCACTTGGTGGGGGAGACAAGTGACAACGAGAGAACCCACCTCTGGTGAGAAATGGCTGACCTCCTTCTCTTCATCGCATCCCTGTTCTTTCACCAAGTAGGAAAGTCTTCAGGCTGGACACCAGGACCATTGTGGAGCTCCTGGATCATTCTGCCACATTTCAAAGTTAATGGTCCTTCTTGATACATTTTAGCTCATGTTATTTTCCTCCACTCTTGGCCTTGCCACAGCTGAAAAAAACAAAATAAAAAATGGCACTTTCATTACCAATACATAAACAGACTCAGCTGTTGCTTCACCTTCCCATATATTTCTGTCTTTCCCTGCTTCTTCCTCCAGAAGTGAAAATTGTGCTTGTCATGTTTGAAAAATTGCTAACCATCCTT